>JABFPB010000820.1:0-31123 GCA_022817645.1 Ceratoteleas bidentatus
GTTTAATTATTCAGTTTCTGTCAGGTACTGGTACTTCTATCTAGGAACCAGATAGTTGGAACTTGTCAAGCTCGAACTAATTAGATTCTGGTTAGGCACTCAATAGTTATACTTGAACTGGCTAGTGCCTCTTCAGTTACTGCATCACACTACTATGCAGTTATTAGCTAGTAAATAGTTAAACTGGACTGAGCTTTTCTAGAAACTGGGAATAATTTGTACCTGGGCAGTGTTAATTTTTTTCAATTGTAACTGTCTTATTCAGTACAGAGTTAGAATTCGACCATGACTCAACCATCATTCAGATTTTGTCTACCAAAAGTCTATCTACTGTTTAGCAACCATCTGGAAACAAGATGGTTGCGTAGGAAACATCAGCTTCAAACTGATGTTTCCTACGCAGTAAGAAGGGCAATAAAACTGCGCAATTTTAAATGGCGCTAAGATGTCCGTCGCGCAGATGTGTAAATAACTTATTCGTAAATGGATGTTGCAAATCTAATCAGCTGTCCAGCGATGCACGTCCTTATCACGGAAAGCAAAGTCGTGTATCGTTAAACGAACAACATAGCATCTCGTTTTCTTATTTTGCGTAAATGGACGCGACTGCGAACATCTGGCTTACTTTGGGCTTTAAAGTACAGCCGTCCCCGCTGCGAATACTTCCGCGTTGCATTCTGAGGAATCGGAGAATGTGGCTGGGAGAAATGCGCTGGCGAATTTGCCGCTAGCGGAGATTATTTTTGATATTCTACGACGAGTTGGAGCGAATTTTACGATGAATAGTTATTTGATAAAAAAATGGGTTAATTGTCGGCGGGCGACTGCGGATTAAATTGGAATCGGATTATGATGTTCGGCGATTGGTCGGGGACAATCAATTGCGAACGCACGCGAGAAGCGCACGTGGAAAACAGTCGACTTTCATTAAGACGGTCCAGTGGTTAGCCAGAAGTTGGTTAATTGAGTTGACTGACTAATTCAATGACGCCCTGGGTGTAGTCCGCGAATCTGGCGGGACAATTGAAAGTGACACGTGTATAATAAAGTATGAGAACAGTTTAGTTGGGGAGTGTATAATTTGACCATGGCGTTACGTGTCCCGAAATTCAATATTACCAGTTGAAACAATCGAGATTAGATTGCAAGTTTTACTGACGAGAAACGGTGTCCGAATATTGGAAGCAATCAATACTTCTCAATACTTCTTAAAAGATTCCAAATCAGAATCTAGCACAATAATTAAGTGGGTTATGGTTGGTTGTAGCAGTCGAATTGGCAACTAAGAAGACAAAGATTGCAAAATTGACTTTAATGGTTGAAATTAAAAGAAATTGGCATTACTTCATATGACCAAGTAAAGCTGATTTTATAATTTATCTAAATATTTATTACATTACACAACTGTGTATAGATCTATTCCTCATATTACAAAATAGCTCACTTTTGCCATTATTGTTATTGTTTAATATATCTTCCTTTTTAATGCACCTATTTCGTAACAAGTGTCGATATAATTGCGATATGGTCAGTTTTTTTCCATCGGTGTAGAAACAGTTCTTTATTCACTTTCATTCCATTAATTTGTGTTGCGTCTTTATCTTGTTCATTTTTCATGCTGGAAAAACAACAAACAAGTGTCCGTAAGGTGCTATTATTCCTGCAAACAGATTCCCTGCCATAAACACCCCGCAGCGAACATACGAATAACGGAAACTGAAACGTCAGCCTATTGGATTTTATATTTATAAATTGCCGACGTAAAGACAAATAGCGATCAAACTGACATCGAATTTCTCAAAATTACGTATGCGCGATGATGGAACATTGCCGTAACGTTGAGAAGCGCAGACTCTGAAATTAATTCCGGGATGTATAAATTTCAAATACGGTGAAATAATACACGAAGGAGCTGCGCGAAAAATAACAATCCAGCGTAAAAGCCATGATGACGGTGTCATTCATATTTCAAAATTTCGAGCTATTTCATAACTGACCCTTTTATAACTCAGGCTTGCAATTTTGAAGCAAAACCCTGCTCTCATCTGCCGGACCTCATCCTCGTTACCCATTTTACTTTCAAATCAATGAACATTAAGCCCCCCCCCTGAAACCCACTCGAAAGTGTCGATTCCAAGTTCGGATCCTATAAGTTACTTGCTCCAGAAATCAATTCCAAATTCGCAACCACTGCCCCTGCTATCACTGAAATGAAGTCACGAGTATTTACAAGTTGCGAGCTAAGTAAGTTGTGTGCCGCTAAATCTAACGAAGCCGACGTTGGTATTGTAATGAGGCAACCAGTCACGCACTCAGATCCCTTATCGAAGCCGGAGTCTACTCTATCAGCGAATCACACAATTTCGGCAGTACTTTACGCTCCGTCGCTGTGACCAAATCCCTAGTAAAAATTGTAATTATCCTGAGATCAGGGTCTGATCAGGATGCCACATCACCTGATCAGAAACTCATCAGGCATCAATATCAGGTCCTGACTACCGATGTAACGGTTGGAATTGATGTGGTCATGATGAGGAATCCTCATCAGACTCATATTATGCCGAAAAAATATAATGACTGATACGAGAATTGAACCGTTGATGCTCAGTTTGTAGTCTGTCTGACTTGTCCCCGAGCTATTAGGACATTACATGTACGAGTGAATGTGATATGAATATCACACTACCAGGTTATGATGAGGCCCTGATCATGTTAGCCTCATCCAAAGATGTGGCATTATAACCAAAACCTGATAAGGCCATGATCAGGTATAACCACATCAAAATTAACTGGTTAGGACCTGATCAGTTTTCCTGATGAGGTCCCGATGTGGCATGCCACACCGATTCCAACCGTTACATTCGACTCAATGCCTCATTGGAATACCTCATAAGGGCCTCGTATGGTTTTGACCAGGAATCCTTTGATTGTGGCTGCCATGTTAGTTCCTGATAAGGCCCACACGTCTGATGTGGCGTGCCACATTACATTTTCTACCAGGGATTGGGATCTAAGATATTTCAATATGACACCTGGTGGCAAAATATATAACTGGAGTAGGCGTACACTTCCGGTATCAAAGAAACCTCAAAATGGCACAAGAAAGTACTTTTTAATTACATTTTTCATTATAATGAAGATTTAAAATATGAATTACAATATGAATTACACTTGTTTATAAAAAACATCGTTAATTTTTGTTTAGATATTAACAGGTGTACGCTTCCGCCATTTTTCTCTAAGCCACGCCCCCATCTTAGATCCCAATACGCTCGCAAGTGTGCCCCTGCCAGTAAATTGATGTAAATTGTCACAGTAATGAGGCGGCACTCTTCGCTGAGTGTAGGGTTTGATAATCGGCGCTGTATAGCAAACTCTCGACTTCAATAGAGATTGTTCGCCGAAAGCACGGCCGGTTGCTCTGTCGCTCGTTGATCACAACGGCTCGCGTGGACTTCTTGCGCTTGGCTTCGTAACTTGTAAATACTCGTAAGTTCGGTTAAACGAGCACCGGGTCATTGGCTTCGAACTTGGAAGCGAATCGTTCGAGTGCTTTTTCGAGGTTTGGCTTAATGCTCACTGATTCGCGGTCAAAGGAATGAGCTTTTCGTGGCTCGACCACGTGTGTCGGGAGAAAACAATGCGAAATTAAGTATTGGATTCGGTTGTGGCGGCAATGGCGGTGTGTTACCAAATTTGTAGAATGTTGAAATTGCGGAAGCTGTTGAGGGGAAGCGATATTGTTGTTAAAAGTGGGGTAATGAAGTATTTGCATTGATTTTTGGGGCGCTGTTTAAAGTAGTTAGTCCGTCAAATAAATTACGGTGCATTTCTGATAAAAGTTAGTTAACCTGTTAGAATAACAATTTTCACATATTTTGATCTACAAAAAACATACCCTAACCGTGCTACTTTTTGAAAAAATTAATTTCGTAAAGTACAATTTTAAACATGAAATCGACCAAAAAAGTATGTAAAAATACGATGAAATGTTAAAAAAAACTATTGTTTGCAAAGTATAGAAAAAGAGGAATATAAGTACCCAGTGAACCAAACGTGGAATTGCCGCGAAATTGGTCAAAAATGGGGCAAGAAACAACCAATAATTAAACAAATGAACTCCTTTAGGCAAATATTGGCCAGTTCTAGGACTATCTGGTTCACTGGGTAAGTAAAAAAGAAATTTTAAAATACAGTATATGAAAATGTTTAATAAAAATGTCAACAACTCTAACATATATATGAAAAGGTATAAATCTGTTGTTTAATTTATTATTTACAAGTTTCGCATAGAGTCATATTTTCGTATACTTTTTTCTCCATGTACTGGCGTTGATTCTGTGGTATGTGCCCCCTAGAAATACGCGTATGAATAGTACGTCCCAATTCTGCCTTCCAATCGTGAAGACAAATTCATGGAATTATGCTCGGATGTGACTTACTTGTAGATTAATGGACAGCTTAAAAATTGACGTCAATATGTTATCTTAGTATGGATTTAAGAAAAAACTAAAGAGCGATTTCTTACTGACTTCAAATAATTATAATAAATGTATCTGTAAATTGAATTATTTGTGTAAATTGAATGTAATCAGGGTTGGGCCAAGTTAATTACCTTTTTGCTTAATTACTTGTCAAAAATTATATTACTGATTTTTAATTACAATGCAATGAATTTTTAGTACAAATGGAGTATAATTTCGGAATTATAAAAGTGACCAAAATGTAACGCCACACTGCAATTTGACAAAACATTTTTTTTAACAATTTGGTTGAAATAATTCAATTTAAAAGTATTGTGGGTTATAATTTCGGTATTATTATTGGCAAGTAAAGGATTGATAATTAAGTAAGAAAAATAAAAAAAAAAATAAATATTATTCATTCGTGCAATTATATCTAACCACAATAAAGCAGCTTTTAAACTGCCAAAACTGAAAAATTTTTTTTAAATTGCTTGTAATTCAAAAGGGATGTTTTGATACAAAATGTTGTATAGAATATTTCTATCTTATTTTTTGTCATTTTTTGTAATTTTAGTACTTACGCTTTCGACAGCACATTAATATATTATTAAAAGGAGGAAAAAGATAGTTGTAAATGAATTTGTATAATGAATTCTGTTAATGCACCGATTTATAACTTACATACTAAAAAGTTTTCTCCGTGCATCAAAACAAATTTAATTTAAAAAATATAAATATAAAAAATATGAATTTAGCGTTTCCTTTGGCGCGTAAGCGATGAAAAACATGTGTAAAGTAGAAAAATAGATGAAACCTGAGAAAATAAATGTAGAAAAACATTTATTTTATTAAAATAAATGTTATTAAAAAACATTTATTGTTAAAAAACTGTTATTAAAAAAACAGACTTCATTATGTATTATGCATTATGAATTATTAGTAACGAAACATTATGAATTATTAGTAAAAAAATACTCACTTAAAGAAATATGTATCGTTGACATATCCAAAGAAAGGAACCGTATACGTCAGCATCCAAATGTTGCCACCCCCACAGTCGTAGTACGGCTTTGACCAGCGTCCATCTTCGTATTTTACAGTTAGTATTTCGTCCTTTTCCCGTTCTGTGTGCGCAGTGTCATTGTATGTGTACATGTGGTAGCCTGAAATAAGAAATATAAATTGTCTACAATCAACAGCATCCCAAGTGAAATATCGGGATAAAAATAATAGCAGACGAAGAGGTTAACATATAAGTGACTCGGAAAGCCCGTATTTTTTTCAATTTGTAGGTCGAAATAATGCTTGTTTTAAATTTTGGACTGACTTTGAATGGTTAAAATAAAAAATCATAATCCTGGAGACAAAATGAAAAATAAAGAGAGCAACGAATACATCAGCAATAAATTGCAGATGGCAAAAGGAATTTGAATATGTTGGAATCATGGAAGACAATTTTCCAGCGCACTATAAAATCAAATATTGAATTTGTAAGATGCCCCACAATACGTCGACCGAGATTCGACCGATTTATTGTACAGCAAATAAAGGCCGATCAGTGGTTAGACATAAAATAAGTTCAGGTCTTTTAGTAAGTTGCATTATTAACAAGAATTTTATTGAAAAAATTGAATGTCAATAAGAAATATAAATTTCTTATTTCCATCACAAATGTGCAAAATTCTGATTTATGGATTTTTGATATACTTTTAATATATTCTGTATAAAATCAGAAGATGTTTAATTTTTCACTCATCTCTTAACTATTACTAGAATGAACGAAAAATGTTGCTAAATATGTAATAAAAAATATAATACAAATATAATATAATGTAGAGTAAAATACTTGAACTCTGAACTGTTCCAAGTTTGAACATTTTGAACAGTTTAGAGTTTAATTGCGAATACTTAAATAAATGGCAATCCATATATTACGTAATATTGTGCAAATTGGACAAACATATGAATGATGATAGATGATAGATAAAAAATGACGCAGTCACAAAACAACGTTATGTAATATATGGACGGTCTTTAAGGTGAATAACCCAATTTGCAACCACCGTAGCCCCTATTTGTAAACATTATATTCAGGCAATTTTAAATTGCCAAGTCTCAAATTACAAAACTGAGATATGTATAACATCTAGATTCTAGAAGTGGAATTCACAAACTATCCAAATATAACATTCATTTTTATTATGATGTATTTTTAAAAACAATTATCGATGAAAAAAAATTCAAATAGGGTCATCCACCTTCCCATTTACTTACTTTAGACCATTTTTCATGCATTTCAAATTAGTTATGAACTGGTGAACAGATGAACTGCATTCTTCGATTTTAAACATAATATAATTGAAAACAATTGCAGAATTATATGAAAATTCATTGCGGAATATAAAAATCAAAACGAAACTGAATCATTTGTACGGTTTAATTCCGCCGGAGTTTAATACAAGATCAATGTTCTATTTGGTCTAATCTTGACGGAACTCGTATTGCAAGTTTTCCCTTCGAGTTTCGTTTAAAAGACTTTATTTGAGGAGACGGAAGTTTTTCAAGCACAACTTCGAATTATTTTCGCGCAAAAGTTTAAGCGGTGCCACCGGACAGTCAATACAACGTTTCAGGCGATTTTTTCCCTCATTCCTTCATCTTAACAGCGCCATGACTCTGCAACGTCAATACGGTATTGTGGTTCCATTCAGACGTTCCGTCGAATATTTATCTCTCGACTTTTAACTTAAACGTGTCATGATTCTGTTCGAAATTTGTCGGAGTAATTGAATTACAGAAATGTCGACTAAATAAGGATGCTCGTGAAAAATCAAAGAAGCTGCACACGAGCGACTTAACATCCACTGTCGTTCAGCCGGGCGTACATTTTCCGTCGAAACGTATTTAATTACCGTTCGGTTTATTGCCGAACAATGTTTCCACAAAGCGAAAACCACTGTGAAAAAATGCCACGAATACTCGCCGACACGAATAACCCAGTTTTTGCCATCATAATACACGTTATATTATAACATCATCGCGTTAGTCCCCTTTAAATATTTTAGCCGTGGAAATTATGGCGTTGAAAGTGCCGCGAAAAAACATCAAAACTGGAATAACGTTCTTCGATAGTGGACGCTCCACGCTCATTTTATTAGATTTTATTGTCCGCGTACGTCAACTTGCACTCTATCGTTTTTCATTGAATTGCCAGACATTCCGGCAATGACGTCGAAAACACTTTACATTATTGTGCCAATCCGAGGGTAAAAACGGAGTAGAAAAAATGTTGACTTAATATATTGGTCGCGCCGACTGAATGAACACCGCGACTTTGACGTTATCTTACAACTTTGACCTGACTTACTTGCTTACGCTAGTTAAGCTGGTTCTATCACTAAGTGAAGCATTTTTTGGTGTTAATTGAAAATTAGTTTTAATTCTCGATTAAATCATATTGCTGGTGTACGACGTTTATATTCACCTTAATAAGACCGTAATTTCATTTATATTTGTCGCCCTAGTGAAAATAGGAATATATTGGCGTTATAGGAAACATATATTCCCAATATATTCCTAATTTTTGCAATATATTGGGTATATATATGAAATATATCGCAATATATTGGGAATATATCGGAAATATATCGGAATATATTGGGAATATACTTCTCTGTTTACTAGAGCATTACTTGAATATCTTCTTCAACAAAAAATGTTAAAAAATGTTATTTAATGTTGAAAAAATGCTTTACGTATTATTATTATAAATGCAATACACTTTACTGTCGAATTGTTTTTATTGACAAATTTACGTTGTTGCATGAACAATGAACTTATTTGCGATTTATGATAAACTTCGATCATTTTTGTTTTGTTTGATCACCATGTTTTAAACAACGATATATCAATTTTGCACAAACGATAAAGGCAAAAATAAAGATATTAGCAAAAATCCATGAAATAACAGGAGTTTTCGTATCTCTTTCATATTACAAAAATCAACTTTAATTCTAATTATCCCGGAAATGTAATGGTCAAAATCGATATAACTAGCCAAACAAAATGTAGATTTACATTACAAATTTGGCTAGCAATTTCTGCATCATTCCTGAATTTTGAGTTTAGTGATAATGCCATGATGTATATGAAAATCGGTTACGTCGGATGCGCTTCACATTTTCACCTCCTTCCGGGTCCATTTCGCTCAAAAGTTGCACTATAAGACACTGCCCTTTAAAAACGTTTAAATAAGAAAAAAAAAAGATTTTTCTGTCAGTGTATGCGTCGCCAAGCCAGTGAGGTATTTTATTTTGCGTAGAAGGCGGTAGTGATCGTATTTTCCATTCTTTAATATAAAAGTAGGATCGAGTTAGACAAATTCATGTTTATTTCGCGTTTTATTGTTTTCTTACGCGCAGCTTCAACGCTGGGATGATACAGCGAAGAAACACATTGAATATTGAATTGACTTCCAATTGCTCGTATTCCCAATAAATCGTAATTCCCGTTGATAAAACGGCGCCGTAATTTCACGGTAATAGGAATCAGTAGTCAAAACGAATAGCCGCTGTAAACACATTTATTTCGCCGTTGGCTTATATGAAATGTTACGCCAATTATAACGAACAATAACGCGTGCCATTTGTTGCTAAAGGGATGGCCTATTTTCGGATATGAGGCCGAATTTAAGAATCCGTGTACGTAACGGGCAATACGAATTGATATGATACTCGTACTTTTACATAAATGACTTACATGTTTATTGATCCGCCGCGTGCTCCAAACTACAAAACTGCCTTATGTCAAATGTATGACTTTTTTTAACTTCCAACACACAAGTGCTTCTCCGTGATACACGATCAGATTATTTCATGATCTATGTGGCTTTTTCATTACAACCTTTGAAATATTTTGCCGGCAAATGTATTGCCTGTAGCCAATAGTAGAGCAAATAGCAAAAAAGTTTGCGTGAAATGTTTTCGTCTGAAAGTCATGCGACGAAATGCACAGGTTCAACAAACGGTTTAATTAATCGAAACTCGCTTTGAAACGGCGCCTCAGAGTTGCAAGCAGACCTTTGTTGCATTAAGAATCGCGACACTTCAACCTGTCGAAATTTTGCGAGCACTCGAAAACGATCTCGCACAATTGAAGCGCAACTTTATCACTTCTGACGAATATTACGTGTCATTAGTACGCTTCGTATATATATACGAGTGTCTCTGTAAGCAACTCACAAATGGTATTCATTAGCATTGCGAAATGAACGTACAACATGAAACTATAATCAGAAATAGCGTGACATCACGCTCCGGAAGGAGCTGCGCAAGTCGGATATCTTGTCATTATAAATTAACAAATATCTTCGGAATGCGCGCCTATGACATGTAGTGCTGATGAATTATACTCAAAAGAAAAAAATGTTAAATTTTAATAAGCCAAATCACAAATTTGGTTCCATGTTAAGAAGTGACATCTAGCATCTGACTTGTAAACAAACTCGGTTTGAGGTTTTATTAAACTGTTTACGAAGTACAAACAACTAGTCGAACTATTGTATTGTGGACAAGCCGATGTTTGGGGAGATTTATCAATTTATTAATGTACTAATCAGTTTTCATGAAATATTTCAACTACACTAAGAGAAATCTCTTGAAAAAATTTGACAAAATGCATTTTGCCTTCATTACTAGAATTTTTGTAACTATAGTTTTTGTAACTGATAATTCTTATAGAAACTCCGGAATGGTTTATCCAAAATTGTTGGTAACAGTTACAGAAACTTTAGTAATGAAGGGAAAACTCATTTTGTCACATTTTTCTAGTAACGGTTACACGAAATTCTAGAAACGGTTACAAAAATGTCTCTCAGTGTACCTTTTTTAAACGTTAGATTATTATTTTAATGTAAGATTTTTTTTATGGAGGACTATGTATGTATATTTTCCCGCTTTTAAAATTTTTACAAAACGGTCCTTTCACATTTGACAGTTCTCGCAATACGCCAACCCAACATTGACCGCAGCGCCATGAAAAGGGCCCGCCGTGGCAGAAATTAGCAATGAAATTCATACCCCTATTTTACGCATAATTTAAGTAATTTAACATAATTTATAGGTAAATAATTTAAAACAAATATGTCGTCACCACTTTATTGTCGACGATAGATGGCATATCGGTGCCATTTAAAGATATTGCCTTACAATATCTTTAAATGGCACAGCTAATAAGTTTTAATAAACCAGATGCTAGTAAAGAACATTTTTCAAAAAAATTTGGTGAATAAAGTGAAAATAGTTCCGATCCAGATGGCGTGACGGTTTATATCTAATCCCAATATTGAAAATGTAATACGCTGGCTTACTATAATTTAATGACCTTCAGGAATGTTCTTTACTAGCATCTGGTTTATTAAAACTTATTAGCTGTGTTTTCGAAGAATTCACATGTTTTTCTCTCTGTGTACATCGCGTGTAAATATGCAAAACTAAACGCTCGATCAGGCAATACGGTTACACATTTGTTACTAACTAGACAAATTCGGACCCCAGTTTGTAACTCGATCGACTTTGAGCATGTTCGATCAGATTGCACAGGGCATTGAGGCCAGCGGCTGTGTGATTAGGAACAAATCATTTTGCCTCGTCTAATCAGACGTACCCAAATTTCAAATTTAGCGTTAGTTCGGCGGTATCGTTAACGAACAAAAAAAGCGCGGAAAGACTAGCGCTCGCGTTGTTCGGCAAATGAACGTACATATTTTATGACTACTCGCACAGTCCAACATTGATGCATCATGAAACACTGAATCGATTATGTAGCAAGGTGATTCGAGCTCGGCAGTCAAATTCGTTATACGAACTCGGTACTTTGCAGGCATTCCGGAGAAAATAGTGTAATTTTTTTTGTAACAATAGGTACACAGCGAGCGGTTTTTGCAGTTGCGGCTTTTTTTCGCGCCACCTTTTTGCGCGTTTCGCACATTTTCGTGCCGCTCAGTTTCCGAAAAAAGTTTTCGCACCCGTGAAAACTTTTTTCTGAAAACTATCAAAGTAAATTTCGCAAATTGAAACGACCTTCGTGTAAATCGCGTGAGGCAAAACTGTCGGCTTCAAGAATTTATTGTCGATCAGTTTTGGTAGGACATTTCGAAGTTGGCCTTTTTAAATACCATATCGACCGCGATCATGCATGGATAACGGGCTAAAAGCTCTACGAGACGAGTTTTTCTTTGCGGCTGGAAATAATTTCGGTGCGAAAACAAGATTGTCTTTCGCGACAATTACTTTATCGGCGCATAAATGGCGGTATAATATTGTAATTCCAGAACCAGTGTTTTTCTTCGTACACTGGCACAGTCTTGCGTTCTTCAATTTAGGTAAAAGCTTTTCAAACGCGCGAAAAAGAACCATGCAGTTATAACGCTAACACTTTGCTCTTAAACAATTTTGACCGACAAATTAAAGCTTAAAGCTGAAATTGTAAACCTGAGGCTTGATGCAGTCGGTTAGCATCATTGTCGATTGGTTTCTCGTGAAAAAAGTATTGGTCGGACAATTTAATTTATTATCCTTTGTAATTCAATTGATTAATGTTTAATTTAGCTAACGTCGAATGCTTCTTTGCACACTGAAAGTGTTGAGTCGTTTTCGAGCGCATTTCGCACAACACGACGTCATTTACAATAATTGAATAATTATCAAATTTCATTAGCAGAGGGCTCTTGTGCACATTAGCTCTTGGCTGCATTGCTCTTATTATTTTGGAATTACTTTTACGAAATCCGGGATACGAGTTTACAAAACCAGATATGGTAAATAAATTACCAAATAAATTACAAGTGACACAATTAAAATGATTTCCCAAGACTAATTTTAGTCCCTGCGGACCGTTTGATACATTAATAATAAATATACCTATTTTTACAAAAGCTAAACTAATTACCGTACAATTCTATTTT
Source organism: Ceratoteleas bidentatus (assembly GCA_022817645.1). Classification (NCBI taxonomy): domain Eukaryota; kingdom Metazoa; phylum Arthropoda; class Insecta; order Hymenoptera; family Scelionidae; genus Ceratoteleas; species Ceratoteleas bidentatus. Next base: position 12,430 of record JABFPB010000820.1, read on the forward strand.
CCCCTTTTCTTTGTTCTCTTTCAAAGTCCCAGTATAAAATAGAGCTCTAAGGTTAAACAATCGAAAGAAGTGTTCTTCCTAACAAAATTATGCTAACAAGTAACTCATTTGCCCGCAGTAATAATTGAAAATTTATTCTTACACTTCCAACCTCCGTTGCCCTCGTAAACTTTTTACCAAAGCTACAACTCCTTTAGCGCACAACAATTTAACAGCTTAGCAAACTTCTATTTACTCAAATTCGCGCGTTAGTGGTATCAAAAACGTCCGCCTCGATTAAATTGTCGCTTTCCATGTGATTAAAACGCCGCGGACAAATGCAAACATTTTTACACCGCCTTGATCGGTCCGCTGTTTGACGATGTTTACGCTGCCAATGAGCTGTTAGTTCAACGGATCCATAACGCCTAGAAATTGCTTTTGGCACATCCAATAGATTGAGCCGGTATCAAATGTTAAACATCAACAAGCCAGCAGCAGCTCACTCCTTAGTTCCAGTGCACAGCAAACTTTTTGATTGATTATACAACTTGTCCCAAGTTTTTTTATCGCGCGTAAGCATTTTATCACTTCCGGCTTACGTCGGGGAAACCGGCCTCCGCCAAATCGCGCGCGTTCCATTTCGGACAAACGACTCCCACTTCGCTCCTCGGGATCGATTGTAATTAAGCTGATTAAATTCGACCGAATCAATTCGCCCGAACTCCGAATCTGTGTCGACTGTTGCAAAGTATCGGCCCGATCGAAAGGGGCGTCCACGTGACCTCGCGGACGACTTAATACGAATGACGTATACACTGAGAAAAATAATCGTTGACAAAATACAAATTTTACGTGGAAAAGGACTGAACAGTACAGTAAACCTGGGATAAAATTCTTTATTTTCTAATACCCTTGGAAAAATAGAATCTCTGAATATCTCTGAAAAACTCTGGCAGTCCCAATTATAAGAGATTTTCAGAGATTTTCAAAGCTTTTTTCTGTACTTCTGTAATTATCGATGAATTTTGACGGGTTCAATGGAGTTGTCCCATGTTTACTGTACAGTTCAGTAACGTATATCGGGATTGCAGTAATGTTTCAAGAAACATTTTTCTCGGTGTAGCTCATGTAAACTGCGCAAGTTCGACCTGGAAATATTACATAACGAAATAAGAAAGGAAGTTTACAGAAAAAAATGAGATATTCGTCCGCAGATGGGGACTCGTGGGAATGCCGAGGACGAGCGAATTAAACAACGGAACAACATTGTTCCTCGGGTGTGACAGAGACGACGAGTGCGAGAGGACGAAATAGTCAGAGAGAGAGGGAGGAAAAGAGAGAAAAAGGATTAATTAATTCGCGCTCGTCCGAAACAAATTGGCCGCTTTTCATTGCGAGGTCGGGCGTGACGAATAACGTCGTTCGCTTGAAATGAAAAATCGCTCTAATCGAATCGAAAGCGTGTAAGGATCCATAACTTACTTATGCAGTTGACAAAGCGGTCGGCGCGAAAACTTGGTACCCACTGTCGGGATTTCGCGAGTCACTTGGAAATATATAAACTTTGTCATAGGAAGCACGTACAAGTGTCCGCGCTTGAACAATAGGAAGTCCGCTTTGGACTTTTTGCATCCGCGTGCTTAAATTTTATTGTGCAAGTTGCGCGAAGAAAAATCAACTTACACAAGTTGGAGGGCGTTCGGGCGAACTTTTTCTGTTTATTCAATTTGCGGGTCGGTGAAAAAATATTAATCGCCATTGACTCGAGTTACGGCCTGGCCGTAATTAAGGTTTATTTCAACATTCGCCTGCTGGATGTATATTTAGCAAAGCAGATCGATGCAAAAAGAGCTTATTAAACGGCGACGAAAAGGTGCTTTCGCGATATTACTTGTCGCCGTGATAATGTAACAATTTTTCATCCGGTTCGTTATATCCCAAGTCGGCAATAATAATATATTATTCGAAATGTGAACTAGCGTTGTATAACAAAGTACTGGCGCAGTTCATATTACAACATTCATTATTCGGTTATTTGTTTCGGACAAAAAATTGCTAAGTCTTAAGGCGCGGCGGGTGGTTTGTCGCTGCGCAAAGGTATACTGACGAATTAATTAAAATTTGTACAATTCCTATTGGCCCCGAAAAATAAACAACAACACTTTTTCTCCATGTTTGTCTTTACAGAGGTAACCGCTGACATAGCGCAAATATTTCGCGCGCCGCCAGTGCGAAAATTCCTTTAATTATCGCGCTTTTCATTACTTTGTGGGCAACGAGCTTGGCCGGCATCGAAACGGCCGTCGCCGCAGCTAATCAGCGCATTTGCACAGTGATTTATAATTTTGTAAAAGCTTCTCACGTTTGGCTTTGCTTCGGCGTACACATACAAATTAACCGGCGGTCCGACGTCTTGAGTTCGGCAACTAAATCAGCCTGAATAAGTTGAAATGTGTACGGGTGAAATTGCGGCTCTTAATTAATGTCGCCTAATTTTATTAGGGTCAGCCGCGAGTTTTGTTCGCCGACATTCAGCATGCAATGTCGGCGATTCCACAATGCCGTATTAATGCACTTTATTATTCAGGGGAGTTGCGCGCAATGACGAATTAAACTTACGTCGCGGCGGAATTTTGCCTTCCATTCCGGCGTTTAAGATTTAAAGTCAACATCTCGAGCAAAAGGTATAGAATTATATTCGCAATTTCACGGTCGTTCTGTTATTTACTCGTATTACACGCACTGTTGCCGTGGTATCACGGAAGGATCCAATGCAGGCTTTCGCATTGCAATAACAACATGTATATAAAAATAAATAGGCAGAATCGTTCTCCGGAGCTACATTTGAATATAAATTTACGACAGATCGGAGATAATGATTAGGAGTGCGGAGGACTTTTTGGGCCGACTGTTTAATTGGTTCGCGAGAGGCGAAACTTGCTGAATAATTTGTGTTTGCCCGATACAAATGTTCCTGCGCTTGCAAGACAGGTTACGTTCACTGTTTGAAGTGAGTAATTCAAAGCACACAATGCCGGTTTTGCTTTTTCAAATACAACGCACGCGGCCGTTAATCCGCCGGCAGATTCAAAGTAAATCAAATTTTCGTCCTTTCGTTGGAAAGCGGTCCGACAGGTCATTGAAATTTGAGCAAAAACTGTCGCAGTAATGCTAAGATCGAACCGAGCGAAGCCAAACAATCGCAAAAAATCAGAGTTTGTTTTTAGTGTAAATTCGACGCTAAGGTATTGCGCCGAGCACGGTCGTGCGATTTGCAAAGTGGCAATAATTGCAAATGTTTACCTGATCCGGCACAGTATAAAGCTGGTTGACAAAATAACACATGCTTGTGATGATGGGGCGGAAGCAAAAATCGTTCCGCTTTAAAATAAATATTTATGGCCCGTGAGCTTGTCTGTGTTGTCAACACAATGAGCTTTGATAAAACGATCGGGAAACTAACGAATAACGATGAAGGTAAGTAACGCATGGTAATGAATTGCGCTACACGTGGAACAACGTGGTGTTGAAGAAGTTTGATTGACTTTGGATGAAGTCAGTGAAGCGACCGTTATCATGACAATTATGACTAAAATGTAAAAACGTTAACGTTAGTAAAAAAAAGAAATATATTCCCAATATATTCCCGATAAATTCCTAATATATTCCCAGTATATTCCCGATATATTCCCGATATAATCTCAATATATTCCCAATATATTCCTAATATATTCCCAATAAATTCCTGATATATTCCTGATATATTCCGAGTATATTCCCGAAATATTCCCAATATATTCCCGATATATTCCCAATATATACCCGATATATTCCCGATATATTCACAATATATTCCCAATATATTATAATAATTGGAAATATATTGGGAATTTATGTTTCCTACATTGACAATACCTTCCTACTTTCACCACGGAATTGAGTATTGTTGGATAGTACCTTCTAGTAATACATCGATATCTATTAAAAACAAGATGAGATTGTATTTAAATATAAAAAATTGACGTGATGTGCGAAGTTCATTTAGTTAATGCCCTTTCAGGACCCTTCCACGTTTCTTGAAACTTTATTTTACAAGAAACGTTTATTTCTTGATAACTATACTCTCAATCGAGTTCAGACTCGGTTTTAGTATTGATAATATTATAAAACTGAATTCAGATAGTTTATTTGTATTAATTATTGATAAAAATATTCCCGAATGATAATGATATTAGGACTCATCTTTAAAGTTCAGTATCTCGAAAATTACATGGCGAAAGTTGATTCCATTTGTCACTGGCAATCTGAAATATACTAAAGAATTCATTTATTGAAAAAACAGCCTGTTAATGGTAATGCCAAAGTCAAAGTCCTACCTTAAAATGACGTATTCGTGTAATTTCGCGGTCCTTTTCGACCTGCATTATTCATTCGACTGCGCTCGTGATGTAAGCGGCTCGCGAAATTATCATATTCAATTACGCGTAGCGCGATGAAAAATTTTAATGGTCAAAAAAAGGTAACAGCATGTCGGTCAATCTCGACAAAATCACGCATTACTCGGTCTTTTAAGTTTGTACATATGAATTTGGACATTACAAACAAATTACAAAAATACAGGTTAATAAGATTAGGATTTAGTTTCTCGAATATGATCGCAATTATTTCGCTCGGAGTTGAAATGTAAATAGTTAAAGTTAAAAATAAATGGAATATGGCGTATTTATTTTTATTTATTAGTCATTTAATGGAGATAATTCGTAAGAAATGTAAGTGATTATGGGTCACTAGTTTTTCAGATAGAAAAAGAAACCTAAATTGTCGCGTCTAAAACCTGTTCGTGTATTTTTTCGTAAAAATCAAGAATTTTACAGTGACGAAAATGCATTCATCTTATTTGAGGAACACGTTTTCGTAAATTCAATAAATTTTTAGATTACGAATAAGCCGAGTGAAATATTCAACTTGTACTTCACTTTCCGTAGATCTTTTTGCAAATTCATAAATTTTAAGTCATTGTTAATCTCTCGAAGATATTGCAATTTTTCATGGCAGAAATGTTATAATTTCAAACTGTGGAAACATGTCAGGGATGATCACGTGACGACAGTTCATATCAAATGAAACGTTGAAACGTCGCCACTATCATTACTTATGTTCAACGCCATGGAAAGTCTAAAATATGCCCTTTTCGATTACTGTTTAGGTTTTTGATAGCAATATTATTAAGATTAAATATTTTATTATTTGTTAACAAGAAATTTTCGTGTATAATTAAAATGTGTTAATTATATAATTAAATTTATAAAAAGCAAAAATAAATAATAAAAGTTTGGTACTTCATTTGATTAGCAACGCTGCTACACTATAAACTTTCTCATACGAAACATCCATTCAGTAATATGTAATTATAACACGATAAGTGGTTACTCAATTTTTTTAAACAATTTTGAAATTAAATTTTATTTTTAAATGTTTTAAGTATATTTAGTTTTAATGGGCCAAAACAACTTTACTCTTTACCTTCAATTTAATAAAAAAATATCTCTAATTTACTTCAATGACCAATTCTGTATGATTAATTATTATAACCCTAAAAATACGCCCCTTTTTACGACCTCAAACGATTTCGAAATCCGAACTTAGTTACGCGTCAACGATAACTCTATTAACTCGATGCAAGTTAATTCTTTCATTCGCGAATCGCCGCAGACAATTGTATCTGTGCGACACCGAGAATTGCGAAATATGCCGGCATTTGTAAATGCTATCAAAACTTGCAACAAGAAGAATCAATCGCAACGCTCTTTGTTCTGTATCTTTATCAAACGAGGTTGTAATCTCTTTCTGACTAATCTAATTTAATCCTCTCGTGTTGCGCTCTCACTCGGGATGTTGCGCACTCAGAAGACGCGCCGCCAGGCGCCAAACGTTTGTTCTTTGTCGCAATCCGACACGTTTTTCACCCTTCATCGAAATTTCTCTTTGACGCAATAATAAGTCCCCTGCAGCAGCGCTTGCGCGACGAAACACGCGCAACGATGTTTTTTGCCTAACGTAAAGTGTCTCTTAATTTTGCATTTCCACTTTAAACACCTTCTATTACGGAAGTGCGAACTTTCGTTCAAGTGGGAGCAAGTTAATTCAATTATTCGGACGCGTTCTGTTTTTTGTTGAAAAACTACGCTTTACGGCAATTCCCTTGTCATTTTATGATATATTCATCAAATTTACTTACTACAGAATTTTGAGGGGTGTCATATTAGAAAAAATGTTTTTAGGTCTGCTTTGTTTTAATTTTGTCTGGAAAAAATGTTAATTTATTACAAATCATAAATGAACTTAAATGTAGGTTCAGTATTCAAATGTAATGCTGATTAAAGAAGAGAAATATTTAAGTTAATTAGTTGATCGGGTTTGAAGATACGAGGTCATTGATCTGATTGTGCACTACAAAAACAGGTGTCTTTCTTTAAGACGTTTTTGGTGAAAAGACATGAAAACGTGTCAAACGAAGATGTTTTTCAATAAAAAAAGATACTAAAAGTGTCTAAACGTTTTTTCGAAGACACTTTGTTTTCCCGTGTGATCATTAACATAATCAGTATCATAATCTAGATTGCGATAATCTAATTTACCATGATTAGAATCCAAACCACAATTATATTTGTAATTAAACATAATCATACTGACATAACCAATGATAAACGTAGATGAAAAACATTTTACGAAACAAGTGTTACGAAAGCTACTTTTTCTGCTCTATCATGAACGGAGAAAAACTGTGACTGTATGTAACCCCTATGAAAATTGTAAATAAAAAATGTAAGCAACAGATTTATGCTACCTTTTCATATATATGTTAGAGTTGTTCATATTTTAATCAAAAACATTTTCGTATTCTGTATTTGAAACTTTATATAGTCCTCTTTTTCTATACTTTATTTGAAATATTAATATTCTTTTTTTCTCCGTGTATGCACATTTTTGGCAAAAAATGGTGACTAGGAAAAACAATTCTTTTTCAACAGGGGTGAGGTCAATTTATACTGTATGTGTTAAATTTGATTGGGAAAAAGACGAATTCTCATTCCAATCAGAATCGGTTTTATTTTTCACTGATATTATATCCACGATCTACGGTCACCCGCAATGAGCGAGAGAAAATAATTTAATATGTGATTGAACACTTAATCAGTAATCAAACATAAAGAGAGCAAAAGAAATTGTCGCCTGGCACAACAGTTATTGTTTTAAACGACTATTATATTGAGTTTAGCATTGTTTTATTCTAAGAATAAAACAATGCAATGGGATGGTCCTGTGGGATGGTTCCCTCAGGACGATTCGAGCCTCACTTAGGCTCGAATCGAAGCATTTATAAACCCTACATTGTCAGTCAGATAATTATAATCAATCAGTCAGTCAATCAATCTATTATTGTAACTTGTGATGGGACTTTGGGGTCATAAAAAAAGTGATACATAATTACATAAAGTCTGGACGAATTTTTTGTTTGCAGTTGTATGAAAATAGGAATAAATAAATCTGATGAACGAAAGAAATTAAAAATTTGGCTTTGATTGTATAAATAAAAAATAGTAATTTCAAGGTGGCGTTCGACACAAATAGGAAGTTTGATGTGGCCATTTTTTGTCAAAAGTAATTTTTATATAAATTCATTACTGATCATATATTTATGTTACGAGCTTTCATTTAGTTTTCAAATTTGTTTACATTTTTTGCCTAACAATTTCAACAATTACAATTGCTATCAAGTTACATGAATGTAACTGGCGGCTGCTCGATTGCAAGAAAACATTAAAATAAAAAACTATTAGAAAAACGAAAAATCGTTATTTTTAAAACTCGTTATAAAACTGGCCATAGCAAGTACAAAAAATTGTGCGTTTTCGTAGATTCTTGATTGCTATGGACCGAAAACAAACACGAGAACATTTGACGTTCGGAAAAATAAATACTTTTGGTTATAAATTGGTCAATTCAAATTCAGTACCTTTAGTATCTATGATACAAAAGAAAGTACGAAAAAAGAGTATCAACTGCAATAAAACATATCACCCTAAGTTTATTTTATTAAAATAATTGAATTCTCCTTGTCCCTGAAATTACTCCGCAAAACTCCTTAGTAACATTATAACTAACAAAATTTATTCAGAGTGTAAGTTACATATGCAAATCTATTCTATTAAGTTCATATTATTTCACCCATCTCATGCGACAAAATCAACTTAATGATACTTGCAGAGCTTTTCATTCCAAATCACAAAATTGTATCTGAATGTTACAAAACAATCTTTCCCACAAGTTTATTCCTTTCCAATCTAGACTAAAGCAAATAGTCAACAACAACCCATCCTACGACAGAACCTTATTGTCGTTCGGTTTAGTTTACAGCCTGTAAACTGCAACAGAAACTGTCTTCACTTCACTTGTTACATTTAATTTGTCTTACCCCACTACAGTAAATATTTCTATAACAATAAATCTTATGGCGACATTTTTCAACAGCCGTGCCCGTTTTCGGCGGGGGTAAATTATTTCGCGTTCGACCTTATCAACAGTCTCATTACCCCCGACAATGCCACTCTCACAAACAAGTAACAGCGCTTTGAGCCGACTCCTCGAATTGACATTGTATTTGCGCCAGAGTGACAAATTGCAGCGTCAAGTTTACGACGAAGAACCGCTCGATTCGCATTGAAAACAATTACCGCGGTAAAGTGACAGGTGTTTTTGTTGCGCGGCGATTTATAATCCGCGTGAACGATCGCCAAATCGCTTCGACAATTGCTCCCCCACGGGACCCCGAAGAAAAAATGTATTAGAAATGAATAGATCCATAGAACCAATAGAGGAAATTGACATTACGAAACAATTGAGTATGCATTTTTAGATTTATCGTAGTATTCTGTAATAGTGGGATCTGACATGCGCCAATATGCCATCTGTCGGAACTATTCGAAGTTTAAAAAGTACTTTATTTTCCCGTATTTTATGATAAATATGTTATAATTCTTTTAAGTTCTTACAATTTAGATGACTTGTAGGAGTGACAACTATCTAAATTATAATTTAGATAGTTGTTGAAATATACTTTGTTGAAAAATACTTTATGTCCTTAACATTTAGATTTTCGTACTTGGCCAGAGACACTATCGTATCTTTTGATAATATTAGGCCTCTTTCTGTATCTAATTGTTTCTAATGGAATTTTTCAACTGGAAAGTTTATATATTGTTTTTTTTGCAAAAAAATTTTTGATTAAAAAAATTAAATTTTAATTTAATAAAAAACTTATTTGATACATTTTTATAGATTTTGAACAAAAATCGAGTGGACTCAAATAGATGGACCTATTGGAATATAATAGTTTTTTATCAGGGGAGTTACGGTCTCGTGGCGACGGCGTTCCAGCTGAGCGAGCAATATCGCACGACTTAACACTTGCAAATTAAAACTGCTGTAGTTCCCGTCGTCGAATATCACGCCACCAAGACGTGCTCTTTCCAGAAGGAGCGTATTTCGGCGGTTTTTCACGGATTATCATTACGCCGGCGGATATGTCACGGTGCCCTGCGATTTCGAACTTTCGCAAGCGGTCGTCGCCATTCGACACCACTTATGCCAGGATCGGATAAATTCGTGCGGCCCGCGGCTCGCACGTTGCATCGTGACTTCGCACCGGTTCGTGCCTATAATTTGCACGAGCGTTCACTCGTCGACGCTGCCGACTTTTGTTCCCATTGTTTTTTCGGTTTTCGGCTTTTCGACTTTTTCGAATTTCCGTTTCGATCGAACGAGAACGACAGTTTTGATCGGATGTTCTGTCAGGGGAAAAAAATGGTGCCGTTGTGTTGGAATTTAGGGGCAAGTGAAAATGACGAAAAGTCGAAAAAATCTTTTATTGCATGTTCTGATTTGAAGGGTTCTTTTTCATGTACAGTTTTTGTCTTTTTAGAAAATGATCTTAAAAGTTGATGCAAGTACTGTAGAGCTCGTCGAATTAAATTAAAACTTTCAATCTGTTTTTCTAGAAAACTTTTTTCGCCTTTTTTTACTTCAAAATGATCCTGGGCGCTCAATTTTCATCGGATTTACTTTCAGTTATTTATAAATCGTATTTAAATAATAATCAAAATCTGACATTTTGATTATTATTATTTATCGTAAAGTTAGGAGTGATAGGATAAAAAATGAAAAACGACACATTTTTCGTGACTCTTTGGTTTTCACCAAAAAGTCTAGGTGCATTTTGAAAACGTTTTAACCATGGTTTTATAAATAAATAAAAACAATCCATTCTGTCTGCTTTTTCTCCAGACTATTAAAGGGGGAGTCTAAATTCTATCAATCACAAAAAATTACGAAAATCGTATTTTCACTTGTCAGTTCCCCTAAAGCAAGACGGGTTTCGCTGACTGAGGCGGAAAAGCAGTTATTGACGTATAATTATAATACCGTAACATGGAAACATTTTGCCCTGGCGTGATGTCACTGTAACACTCGAAATTGCGACTTTAAACTTTTCCCAGTTGTTCACACGTTTCTATCTTTTTCAAAAGAAAAAGGACAACCAGGGGGTGATTGACATTTGGACCAATATGCGAATTGCTTTCCGCCATTCGATTTCTGCTATTGGTTGTACGCACACACCCTTTCAATAAACTGTCATTTTTACTACAGTTTTGTCGATCCGCGGATGAAGTGTTAAACGAACCTTTTTTGCGGCCGTGCCATTGGTTGACATTGTTTCGTGGGAACGCTGCTAATTACCCTCGAGACTACGCTTTTTCATTGGGTATGAAATTCGTTTTTGTTTATTTGAGTTTATAACTTGGACGAGGTGTTATGTTCTCGAGATAATGGTTGTTTTAGGTTACGAATTTCCGTGTGTGAGAAATTGTGTTGAAGTTCGACTGTCACTTTTCTTTGCTGTTTGATGAGTAATATATCGGAAGTTATATTGGAAAAAGTAACGAGTCGCTTTTTTAACATCGTTATCTTCGATTAGTTCAGCTGATTGTCGGTTAAGAATGTAAGGTATTGAAAGAGTGAGTTCTTCTATTTTATGATATGTGATATGGCTTCAGGAGAAATTTCATTTCTGTTATAAAACGAGCACATTATTATTTTAACTTTATATTTCCCTGTGAAAAAACTATTTTGTCAAAAACAGTGAAAATGTTAACGAAAAGAATGAAGAAAGAATTTTTTTAAACTTTTTCCATATGCCTTATTCATCGTTGAATTAGAAGATATTGACGTTTTGTTTTTTATCTTTTTTCGTTTCCCTTGTTTTATAAATCAGAATTATGAATACATTTCAGACCAGAATTATAAATATTGAAATTGTTTAATGTATTTGTCTTTATCTTTCGGTATTTTTGTATTATAACTGTTCGTTTAAATACACAATTAAAGTGTAAATTAATTAATTTTCGCGTCTCGTCACGTTAATATTTAATAAAATAAACAAAGTTGTTGTAAAAACAATAACATAAACTTTCGTTTAATTTCGCATGTTACGCAGAGAAAAATAAAACGATCAATAATTTATTTTTTTTAATTGAATTATTGTGTAAAACACATTTCCGGAGAAACAATACACTGTTATGAATTTGCGCCAAAAACTTTTGTTAAATTGTGTTATTCGTGATTTTTATAATCGTTTTTAGCGTTTCTTCTCATATTTCAGATAATTATAAACCCAGCAGTTATAATAAATACAGACTATTGTTCCAATTGCTTTGTAATATTGACTTGCAATTTTCAGTTTTAAATTTGGGTGACAAAATTGTATTAATCACCTGTCAATAATCAATAATTGTTTGGCGTGAAATGTTCAGCGAACTGTGAATAAATTAGGGCAACCCCTAGGCTACCACAGTTTGACAGTTGTTAGTGAACTATGTAAAATAAATGCATATGTTACAACAGCCTGTGTTAATAACTTCTAAATTATTTCGTCGCGAATTATGATAAATTTAATACGAACACCGAAACTTTGAAAACTACTAGTCTTTTATTTATCAAACATACTTCATGTTACAGCACGTATGATATTGTACCATATTGTGTAACATAAATTTTCGAACTGTAATAAAGTACCAGTACTGTCACTTTAAATACAGCAGTAAATATACATTTTAGCTAATATTTAACAAGCCTTGCATTTTTTGCGTGTAGTGACGCACTGCTTCTATATTAATGGAAGGTGCTAAACATTTTTATAATTATATCTAACGTTTCGTGTCACAATGTCGCTGTCATAATTAAAAACATAAATCTCTCAATTCATTAATATAGAAGAGAAAAAAATATTATACTTTGTGTTAAATAGACTATTTTATGTTATTAAAAAAACTGTCTTCCCATTCAAATGTTGCTGTGAAAAATAAATCATACAAATTCATCAGTTTTTCTTACATTCTCAACACTACGGATAACTAAAGTCACGTCTGGTTTAAAAAATAAACCACGATATGTTGTTATATATGCGTTGCAAAATAAAAAAATAAAATGACAGAATACGGACGCTGTGCAAACATAAACGAAAATAAAAAAATGTTTTATACCGCGATTTATGAGAAACAATGCTTAACCACATGGAGTCCATAAAAAATTGGAAACCTGCGACTTTTAATAGACAAAGGTTGTATCGCGTGAAAAAGTTGTCGAGTCTGTAATGCTGACAAGAAAAACTCCGAAAAAACTGTCATAGTTGGGAACTTTTCACGATTCATAATTGGTCAGACTTTTGTTCAGACTTTTCACAGATTTTCAGAGATTTTTAGAGATTTTGAGGGATTTTTTAGAGATTTATATAAGTGTTGTTTCTTTGGAACTCTGAAAAACTCTAAAAACCTCTTATAATTAGGTCTATCAGAGTTTTTCAAAGTTTTTCAGAGATTTTCAGAGATTTTCTAAAAGGGTACGCTCCTAGGCCTCGTTTATTAACGAACCTCCATTTTGTCAACTATATCCCAAATAATAAATCCCCGTCGCCGACTTTCAGCAAAAAAACTCTTTTATGACCAATTTCGAGTGGCTCGTTCGTTCTCATATAACAGTGCACCAATATGACGTTTAAAGTCAATTTAAGTGTTTCTTCCACTACGCGTCAGTCATAACTTGTGACACTGACAGAGTTGTCTGACGGCGAAAGTCCTTTGTCGAACGTCGACTTGCTCGTGAGTTACGACGTTGACTGCTACCTGACACCCTTGACGGGGTGACGCAAGTTTTCTTTTCAATCAAACGAAAATGAAATCATCAAGCAATTATCGCACAAAGCGGAAACGCTCGACGGAAATCGTGCCGTCGCGCAAAAGTTGTCTTGCATTTTTTTCGGCGATTCATCTTCTCCCGCCACTTTTTGCTTCCCGTCGTTACTGATTACCCATCAAGCCGGAGGTAATCAATGGAATCATAAATCGCTTAATTTCGCCGTATTAACGCACTAGAGCACGACATTATCTGACAAGCCGAGATACTTCTTGCATGTCGGTCTTAATTAGTTTCAGATAATTTCATCAAACTTTCTGGTACACAAATTCGCGGCAGCCCAATTAACGTCGCAACAGCGCCGCACACTTTTTCAGTTGGCCTCGTTGGCTCAATGACGAAAGTGAAAATTGCGTGCGAAATCGCAGCGGAAAAAATGCCGACCGATTCGTCAAATGTGACGCGAGTTCGTTCGCGGATCATAGACGGAGTGATTTATCTTGCGGCGCTGATGGCGTTTTGGCCCGAAAATTGCAAACGGGTAATCCCGCGATGTAATCTCTATCGCGCTCCGGGATTTCGGATCTGGCGTAATGTCTTTGAATGTCTGCCGCCACTCCGATACACTTTCTCCTTTAACCTGCAGATGTTACAGATACACAGATGCGCTCATAGCGCATCCGTGCCATGCGCTCGGATCAATGACGAGTTATTTAGACGCGACACCCAAGTCGTGCTCTATCTGTGGAATTAGATAAATAGTTCGCATTCAGTTGTTCTTGTTGGAAAATCCGTCTTCGGGATGAGCTCTTTGGGAAATAATTATGGCGGACAACGTGATGAGCAGTATCGGTCGCAAGACAGCGGAAGATTGTCGAGATTGTTTAGTGCATAATTGTTATTAGCAGAATAAATCCAATAACTGGTTTCCTTCAGCAGTCCTTGACGGCGAAAAGCTGCATCGAGAGAAATCCGATAATTTGGCAGGAATTCATGTGAAAGTTGACACGAAATTCATGTAACTGTTGTTATATTGTGATAGGGCGTTTTCAGTACAAAATTTCATGTTAAAGTTGCAGTAAAATATTATATTAATATATTTTATTTCGTGTAGACTTAGCATGACAATTTTTTTGCAGGATAGGACGAATTCCAGACAGCCACACATTTTTTAGTGGTAACACCAGTTTACCACATTCGCACCACATGTTTATCACCAGTGGTTCACAATTACTTAGTCAAGGTGGTAGCAGAAATGTGGTAAGTCGTCTTTTTAATCACAATTTGATCACAATTTTACCAGCATTTTACCACAATTTTACCAGAATTTTATCTCAATTTTAACACATTTCATCACAATTTTACCACAATTTCACCACATGCATATCACATTTGTACCACAATTTCCTTACATGCCCCAAGTCAACCAAAAATTGTTATGTGACGTCAGAAAAACACAACGGTTACTAATTGGGACACTGTACTGTATTACTAAATTAGAACTTGCGAGTTTTAATGCTCTCGTTGTTTTGAATTGGAAAATTACAATTAAAATTGACCATACGCCCAATTTAAACCAGTACAAGCTAACATTTGTCAAACTGGATTTAATTGATTCTTGGCTGCTGGGTTTCTCCCGCTGTATGCACTGTTAAGAGATTCATGCCGATTAGTGGCTATTGTCCCATTAAACGATTAAAATAATGCAGCAGCGTTAAAATAATTCATTTAGCTTGTTGGTTGAAAAAAATGTTTTCGTATCGCAAATATCCGAGCAAAGATGGCCAATGTTAACGAATTTCAGGCATCAACGTGCAGAGGGAATACCCGATCACACTAGTGGCCAACGATTATTGGGTGGCCTGTTTGGGCAATTTAATAGTCAAAGCTGTTGATCGGATCCCTATTTACGAAAGCTCTCAATACAAAACGCGTGAAAATCCAACTTCATTCAAGTTTTACACGAAGCAAGCAAACACAATTTCGGGAGCGATGATTTTTCACCGCACACAGCGGGCTGATCGACAAAACAATCGCCATTATTAACATGCGGCTCGTTGCAACACAAGTTTGCATCCATATTTTGTTTCGATCTTTATGCCAAGTCTAACATTACCATCCTCTGAAATCTAGTTATCATGGTTATATTCGATACAAATTAGTCGAACTTTGAAATTAGGAACTCCTTCTTCGCCATTGAATATCTCGTATAACAATCAATTTTTCCTCAATCCTGCTTTGTTCTCGGCGATTTCTTCTTCAATTAGGAGACTGCGCGCTTCGTCATCGCAGTTTCCAGTTTTTAGCCGTTTGATGCGCTCGAGTCTAATGGTCAAGAACCGCCGAACCGGTGCATTTATTAGCAATCTTTCCGAACAGAACAAACACGTGTATTCTACGTGGATTTCCCGGAGATATTTGGGAGACAGAGATTTTTTAGGTAAACTTTGAAGATTTCACGTGGTATCTTAGTAGGAATTTCCGAACCCCGTGGATGTTCATTTCGGGTTGTGATTCGAAACCCATCCGACGATCTGTTTTGTCGCTTCGCCGATGAGTGTAAATAGTTGGTCGAAATCGCAGGCTCCGTGCAGTTTGTCCCAGCAAAGTTCCGGAACTTGTTTATTGAACGAGCGCCCACTGAAACGCAGTGTCTTTCTTTAACTATTTTGTAAGAGGTTTTCGGAGCTTTGCGAAATCTCGAATGTACCTCCAATAGAACCGCAGTAAACCGGAGGAATTGCTTTATGCTTAGCTTTCTTCGATTCGAGTATCATAAGGATTTATCCTTGCATCGCAACCTGTTTTTGTAGCTGAGCACAACGGATTTCCGGGGACGCTCGCTTTTGTAAATAATTAGCATTCGCGAATGTGAACCCACTGATAAGTTGAATCTAAAATCGAAACCGAATTGGGCGATGCGATTTTACGTCGCTAATTTTTTTTACCATAGCTCCGAGTACCTATTACAGTACCAAATTACATTGGGGGAATCGAAGGTTCGCCTTGCGAAGGAATAATCGAATCCTTTGGCTTTACAAACGGACGCGCGTTTTTTGATCTGCGAAAGAGGATTCGAAAACCACGCAAGTTCTTTAAGAGGAGAAGTCGCCGTGTTTACAAGCGGAATAAAAAGCAAGAGATATATCGTGGTTTCGGTTATAAACTACAGTTTTACCGGGAAATTTGTTTGTTGGTACTTCGCAAAAACAATCGGATGCTGCAACTGACAGCTCTGTGTTTTAATGTCGTTACATATTGGAGATAATACTTGCAAAGTTAGTAGGGTTTCTATGATTTAAATCAGATGATTTATATAAAATGACTTTTTAAAACAAATCAGTGATTTAAATCCAACAATATTTTTCACTAATTATTTAAGCTAAAATATAATTTTATGGATGAAAACAGATCAAATATGGTAATTTTTGTATACAGCAAATGTTATATTTGTATAATTTAGAGTTAAAGAATTAAATATTTAACAGAAAGAAGTAAATATTAAATAGAAAATTACCTTTATTTTTAAACAACTTGACATTTTTCTAATTCAGTAATTATAACTCTTATTCAAGATGAACAGAAAGTTGATGAAATAAGCGTTTTATGTTCAAAACGGGCATTAAAATAAATAGAAACTCTTAATAAACTATATGGTTTTACAAAAACGTCGTAACTATTTGTTATGTGATTAATTGTATCATGATTGATTTACAAAATGAACATCAGATACGTGTACAACAAAACAAATATTGTTCAATGATTAATATAATTATTTATAACATATGATTAAAGTTCAGTTATTTACCATTTTTCATTTAAATAAGTTTTGATGTATTTACGATTTTCCACACTTATGTTATTATAATATTATGTTAAACAAATTTAATAGACAAAAATCGTATTTAAATTATATAATTCTAATTAATTTTATTTTTAAAAAATCTAAAAAATCCAGGCTAATCGTTTTGCAGTGCTAAAACAAATGCTTTCGGTAAAGTTATTTTTGGGCGGAATCAACGCTAGGGAGTTTTAGATGGCAGTGTAAAAGAAAATTCATTTGATCGTTTATCTAATATTCTTTGGTAAGTGTTTAGAAATTCATCCTCCAGTCATTATGCAACATTAAGTGATATTGTCTTACCGAAAACTGCTGTTATGAAATGCAGTGGAAAGCAACTTTAGCAGTAAATTTATCGTAACTACTATGGAAACCACTATGTAGTCTAAATCAGTTTTATTACGCAATTTTGCTGTCTTGGATGACAGAGGAAAATATAATCATAAAACGTAAAAACTAAATTCAAAAATATAAAAACAGGTTAAAAACAGGAAAAAAAAAAGTAAATGTTTTGTTTACAACTAGAGTAATTTAATAAGATAAAATAGTCTCTTTTTAAGATAAATCAATACTATGTAAAGAAATCGTGTGCTAATTTTTTTCCAAGTATTGATTAAGGAGAACGCAAATTTCCTTATTCTTCAGTTGATTAACACTGCTGTCGAGAAATCTTAATTTAAGTAAATCAACACGTCCGATTTTTCGCAGTGTAATTGGCGAATTTATTATATCCGAAATTGTCCTGAATCCCAAGCGTCTCATAAAATTCGTGAAGGTTCGTTCATTTTCTGCTCTGCTCAACACGTTTTCAGAAACCTTATGAAATTAGTGATTTCGAAATCATAATTAATGTGTTTATGTCAGGGCTTCAGTCTTAATTAAAATTACAGACAGAATAATTTAAAATCGTCTATCATTTATAACTGGCTGTTTGATAGAAATTGTTCACTTTTTTATCGTTTAGATTATACACAAATTATATCAGCGATTGTATGCGATTAATTCTTATTAGATTATTACATTCATCTTTTGTATCAAAAAATCAAAATTAATGCCCCATTTCAAATACCTTGCGAAGCATCACATTAATAGCTATATGGACGACACTAAAGTTACAGACAGGCGGTGTTGAAATATCCCGGATGCAAAGCTGAAGTACTTTCAATGACGTTTTGAAGTTTTCGTCCAGATGGCTATGTGCTTGTTTTGAATGCAGTAACAAATTCGCTTGACAAGTTGTAAAGTTAGAAGTTCCGAATTTTGAAGCAGATAGTCTGCATTTATTTGTTAATACGGCTCATGAAATTTCTAATAAATACATCCAGAGAATTTTCGCCGGATGAGACAAAAATACAGAGCAATGTGACATACATAACTTTGCACTTCACAGTTAGCCATTCCCGTTATTAACTCGATCGAATATTTAAACTAAATGAAGTGGCGTTACAAATACACGAATTACGTCACTCGGCGTGAAACTACATTTCAATCAAATTTCCAACGAGAAACGCCTGAGATGTAATTAAAAAAAGTTGAGCGGCAGTGTAACGAAATGGTTGAAAAAAGACGGAAAAATCGTTCTGCTAATCTTCCTCCTGCTTCGATTAATTATAACTTAGCGAG
>JABFPB010000821.1:0-17812 GCA_022817645.1 Ceratoteleas bidentatus
GATTCCGGCGGATGGAAACGATCTATCTGTCGCAGCCGGACATCCGCGTAACCAAATATTGACAAGAAAATCCGGCTATAACAGCCGGATTCCGGTTGTGGCAACACGGTATTTTTAAGAGTGCACGAGGATCCATTCCTCAAAATTGCAGCTGCAGCGATTTACAGCTCTAAAAATGACAGCACAAAATGTAAGCTGAAAATCAGAAAAATGTGCTAATCAAAGCAAGAAGTTTGAAAGATATGTTTGCAGTACTTCAAGGCAATTCCTATTTTAGTTTCAAGCAAAAATTACGTGGTTTTACATAGAAAAACTATTTTTCAAAAACTCCTGAAAAATAAGATAAAGTATACTGAGTTAAAATAGACTGTGTTCATTTTATTCGTATAAATTTGTCTAAATAATAGATAGCCGAAAACGTTTGAAAAGTTGTGTACATTTTTGCATTTCTTGCTAAAAAATAAATTGCGGCGCCGCACTGTGGTCCAGAATGCCTCGAAAGGCGCGCATAGTGTTTTGAGGCGATGGTAAATCTATGATCATGCTATATATGTAGGGAGGTTCCGCCCCCTTACCCCCCGTAATAAAAGTAACAAAACATATCTAATTTTCTTGCGCTAAAACTAGAAACTTAATTCTAGTTGGTTTATGCGACTATTTTATGCATTGTAGTTTCGTCAGCAAGCTGACGAAACTAAAATTTGCTGCAGGATAACAAAACTAAGTGAGTTTGTTGCTGTCACGTTTTTGCGTTTTTTGTCACAGACTATTAATTTTGAGAATTGTTGAGCTTAACACTTCTCTGTAATTCATATTTCCCGCTACGTGGTTACTCAACCTTACCCGGTTGAATGCGCCATCTATCCACTTTATCCTATTATTTCCCCGTAAGTTGGCAAGACTGCCAAACGCGAAAACTAAGCCAAAAAATGTCTCGCAAATGAGCACGACGATAATTTTGTATCGGACTCCAAAAGTGTCACGAAGTTGCGATCGACGTTGCCGAGCCGAACCGCTCGAATGAGCAACATGCAGTTCGCCGATAAATCAAAAGTCGCCTTTTAAAACAGGCTTTTTTGTCATTGATTTTACCTGAATGCAAATAAACACATTTGAAAGTAGAAGTAGGTCGGCTGACTTATTATTCCCAACCCTGGACCTACGTTAAATACTCAACAAGTATATTGAAATTTGCAGCATCGGCAGGATAACAAAACTAAGAAAGTTACCATATTCTCGGTTTTAGTCATTTTTTGGCCAATTTTCCTTGAGTTGTCTTAGTGACGAATTGTTTTTGTGACTAATTGTCGGCTATAACGAATCATTCCCGTGACGAATCGTCCAGCGCTCCAGTCATACACAAGCGTTCGCGATTTGCCGGCTGGATTGTAGAATAATTTGAAAATAATCTCTTCATTAACAATAATAAACTTTATTAAAATGACTATTAATAAAAGTCGTACGTGAGTTTGTATGTGTGTGTGTGTGTGCGTTACATAAACATAAACAAACTCATTCAAACACGAACGTAGATTCATTGCTATGTATACATGTAAGTGTACAGTGAACACACACACACACACACGCACACACATACTCACACACATCCACGCATACCCACAAATATACACTCCTACACAAACACATACAAGTACATATACACATGTATTCAAGTAATTTATTGACTATACATACCCATACACACACAAACACCCACATATGGTCACAGACACTCACACAATCATATACTATTACCCACGCCACATATATAATGTTGTCCACGTTTCGAGGTAGAATGGGAAGAACTCCAGCTGCACCTTCATCAGCAGCTATCCCCGGAGAACATCGTCGGGGAGATGATAGCCCGGGAGGCAACCTGGAGAGCGGTCTCCGACTTAGCGGCCACTGTCATCCGCAAGCTCCGTGAAGCGGAGAGGTCGAGGAGAGGCCACCTCGTGGCATAGAGAAGGGCGCATACCAGCCAGTCCGCTCCCCGCGAAGTAATGCCTGACGGCGGGTCAGCGGGGTGGTGAGATGTAATGGGAGGTGGTTTTAGTGCGGTAGAAACCCACACACTGTGTAGCACGGGCTGCACAGCGTCTTTTAAAGATTCCCACCTGCCCAAATAAAAAAAAACACCATATATATAGCATGATCATAGCTTTACCATTGTCTCAAAGTTCTATGCGCGTCTTTCGAGGCATTCTGGACCACTGTGTACCGTATCTGAAATAGAATCTCCCTCACGGCTTTACTGAAATAGAACCTTCTTCAAGACATTACTGAGATAGAACCTTCTTCCACCCAAGTTTTCCCCGCCTACTTCGGCTGGGCTAAAGCAAGACTTTTTCAAAGACTTTTTTCAAAGAAGTCCTGCGAGGCCTTTCATTCATTCGGTCTTCTGTTTAGTGAATATTTTGAATTGCAAGAAATGACATATGTAAAAATGAGCAGCTGAAACCAAGTGCAACGGAGAAAGTTGGGTACAAAATCAAAAAGTACAAAAAATATACGCATAATATTTTAAATTAAAAAAAACCCAGTTACCATTACAATTTGGTGAAGGCATCATCCGTATTACACATCAAATACATGGACAGTCATAAGTCTCAACGTGAGAAAGAAAATATTGTACATACTATTTCATCTGAATATTTTATCTGAATATGAATGATTTAGATAAATAGATAGAAAAATATTTGGAGTCACTTTCACTATGTCTAATCTTATCTGAGTTTGATATTTTATCATTTTGAAGCAATAGCGCCAAAAAGATGGTAGGAACTCCGCCGGGCATTAAATCGTCATTAAGATAAAGACATATGACCTCCGCCGAATGTTCCGAAGAGTAGAAGATACTTTCAGATAATTTCATTTACAAACGATCACATTACGCCTAAGGGCTTAATTGTACGGCTAACTGAATCCAACGTAACTATTGGATTGATTCAGTCCAACAAATTATAAAACCCAGATTTATTTACCTACTTCAAGGAAAATTGGAAGTCTTTGTGAACCCTTTCGCTATCTCAGACGCGTATACACGCCCATTTAAAATACATTGACATCGTGTATATTTTAAATGAGCGTATTTACACGTCCACAGTAGCGAAAGAGTTAAACAGAATTTCTAGTCAACATAATTAAATATCAGGAGGTAATCCAATTTACCTTTACAACATTTTCTTTTTTTTTTCATGAATACACGAATACATGAATACATGAAGCTTCAAAATATAAACATTTCCGCACTTAGTCAAACTGGTCCAAAATGTGAATTATATTTTTTCTCAAAACTACAGAAAGTTTCTTCTTACAAAATCGACTCATTAAAGCAAGTATTCCGAGCTTTTCAACATTCATTCCTCCAACAAAAAGCTCCGCAAGAAACGTCATAAACAACTTTGCAAGTAAAGGTCTCACAAGCAATTAATTGCAGAAATTCGAATTTCCACTTCTTCAACCAACAAATCATTCCGGCCGCCTCGTCATACAAACTGGCGTTCCCCGTCGCGCAATTGTTTAACGCAAAGCGAATTTTCGCCGAATCGCTTTACGTGCAATCTTCCCGAAATTACGCCGACAAATTAGGACGCGCACGCAATTGGAATAACAGCAAATATTAAACAGCGTTAATATTCCTGGCAACAGACGAAAGACGTTCCGCCGATGACAGAGGGCGCTGCGCTGCGCAATATAATTTCGCGAAAACAAACCGTTCGGTTCGCTGGCAAACGCCACCAATAACCGCGTGGCGTTTCCTATTTTCAACCTCGCGACTAAGAATATCGACGTATTATGCAACGCGTGCGATGACGCGTTACCGCTCTCGAACGCCTTATCGAAAATCGACGTGATTTACGCGCGGGCCCGGCACGCGGATTAGTCGCATAAGTCACGCAAGAATGCGATCGCGCTCGGGTGACGATCTTCGGAAGTCACGGGCATAAATCAGATCAGGCGAACGGACTTGTCACACTTGCGCTAAATCATGGATTATAGTATATACCAATACTAGAAACTAGAATGCCATTCAAGTATATTTACCATAATTTTAGAGTTGTATTGCAGAATATTCAAGTTTTACTTTAAAGTTGGAGTGCATAAACCGGAACGATATACCCGTACAAAGAGATAGACTGCTACATATACCCAGGCAGAAAAATACAATAGGCCCGACTCTGGGCCAAGTCAGTCCAATCGGTCGCCGATTTTGGCATAAGCCCCGCGCCTAAACCCCACCCAAGCCCCACGCCGAAGCTCGGCTGAAGCCCGGCGACCAAGCTTGGCCCAAGCCCCGCGCCCAAGCTCGGCCCAAAACCCGCGCGAAATGATTTCTTATATTAATCTGCGTCGATCATGAAGAAAATGAATGCTTACATTTATTTTCTGGAAGCATTTGTCATGTCAATTCATAAAGGCGGCGGTCGAGTTTATGTATACACATCTATGAGAGTATACTTACGTGAGACTTATTTTCCGATTTTAACTGATAACAGAGTGGCTTACAACTGAGTGTAGTTCATCAAACTACGAAGATGGAGAAGTAAGTATGCGGCCCCAAGCGGTCCGCATACCCGCTTGGGCGCGCGACTTGGGCCACGCTTGGCCGCAGGGCTTGGGCCGAGTTTGGCCGCGGGGCTTGGGCCCAGCTTGGGTGCGGGGCTTAGACCGAGCTTGGGCGCGGGGCTTAGACCGAGCTTGGGCGCCGGGCTTCGGCCGAGACTCTTTGCCGTAGTGTCAGCAGACGAGGTCGGCCCACAATCCACCCGCGTTTCATGCCAAACTTGGGCCAAGGTTATATACCCAACTTGGCCCAAAGTGCACACTTGGCGGCAGCTTGGCGGTTTCTGCCCGGGTATAGTTAGACTGTTAAAACTACAGTGAAGACTGTTAAAACTATAGTCAAAACTGTTAAAACTACAATCTAGATAGTTACACTGACAAAACTAAGAAGTAAGAAATCACCATTTAAGTGGTAAAATTTTACCACTTGAAGTGGTAAAACCTTAAATGATATATTTAATAACATTTTGTTAGTTGGTTCTTATAAAAACGGGTTCATTTTTAATGTTAACGAGTATTTAATTTAAAAAACTAGTTGTGAAGTAAATTCACAATTAATAAGCTATCTAAAACTATAATTTCGCAGTACTAAAAGTTTGAGGATATAGTTCATTATTTGTCAAATTACTATTAATTATTTCCTAATATTGCATTTATGATTCCAATCAAGTTATCTGATATTTAATAGCATTCCAGATACATTACTAGAATTTTTTAATAAAAATTGTTCATTAATACTGTAAATGACATATATTTTAGGTTACCATTTCAAACAGTAAAACTTTACCACTGAAAATGATGACTTTTACCACTTGAGCGGTAATTCTTACCACTTAGTTTTCTCAGTGTACATTGTTGATTGTTGTTGAAATCTACTCTGTGTTTAGATGAACAGAATTTCTGCAATCATACTTGTATTGTCGTCTCAACCAGACTGCCTTTACCTGAGCCAATCCAAACATACCATATGTTTACAACAAACATATGTATGTTTATACCAACAATACATTTTTTCATTGTAATCAAATAACATTCCCATTGTCTTACTCTACCTTAATTTCTCTCAATTGAACCGCAACAAAGTCTGAAAAATCATTCAAATAGCCTGAAAACGCGAATTACAACCCAACTGGATCAAGAGCGAAATGTTTCACCTGGGGTCACACGCCCAGGTGGAGATCTCGCGGGCACCAGCAAGTCGCCTCGCCGCGAGACCGGTTTACCGAGATGGCTACCGTGGCTCATCAATGAAAAACTCGACCGCTGATAACACAAGCCACTCCGGGAGACTCGCCTGTTCTGATTGGTGCCGCGGGGGTTAGGCGTACCATCGCTACCGTAATTACTAATTGCCGGTGCGTCTAATTAGCGATTCGCGTTACCGGTTTATCGCAGTTGACCCGCTGTTACGTGCCGGCTTTTTCGTGCGGCTTTTTCAGTCGAGCACCGCCGAGAGGGACGAGGACTCGGCGCGGCCGATTTGGTCCTTAGATCGCTTCATTAGGATTACCGCGTCATTCAGGGGTGGCCGGCATAATTCCGCTATATTTCTTCGCTCCTTTTTATTCCTGCGTCTGCTTATAATTATCGGCGTCGTTTTTTCCGAATTGCGTTGCGAATAAATTTCATTGCCTGACATCTTTATGCCGCGCGCAAAAAAGTTCGGCAACATTACCGCGCGGGATTATATGGCATACAAACTTTGTTCTTAACTGCGCGCAACTATTTCGCGCGTACTTAATATTTTGATTGGACTGCAAAAAAGCTTTTGTCGGAATTAATTGGAGCGAATCTATACGCTAAGAGAACATAATATTGCAGGAATGTATTCAGAATATTTTTCTGGAATATTTTGAATGTACCAGAAGTATTTTAAAATATTTCGAAATATTCCTGGTACATTCTAAGATCATTATTTGTCCGGCGAAATAATGTAGTCAGAATATTTCGGAGAAATATTTTCAGTATGAACTGGAAACGCTTCTGGAACTATTTTGGAATATTGGGAAAAAATATTTTCGTGGCTTATTCTTTGGAAATTTCTTAAAAATATTCCAGAAATGTACCAGAAATATTTGTCTGAAATATTATTTTGAAAAATCCACTATTAAGCAAGAGGACTCGAACTCATGACCCCCAAGTGGCCATGTGCGCCTTTAACTGCTGAGCCACCACGACTCATGTCAATAGTTGCTATCACTCGTAAACAGAGATTTCTGAAAAATACCAAGAATGTGCCCAGAATGTATTTTTCTCAGAATATTTTTCTTTTCTGTGTTTGAAATATTCTATAAAAATATTTTGAATACTTTGAAAATACTTTAAACCATAATGTTATCCAATTTTGTAAGAATGTTACTATTTTTAAATTCTACAACTCATTCTTTTCATCATATAACATTTTCAATCTTTCTTTACATTGTTAACTTTATGCAATTTTTTATTTAATTTCCCAGCCGATCAGTTCGACTACTTTTTCTATTTTCGTGATCGACTGTATTTCGAACGAAAACGAATCCAATGCGATTTTTTTGGCCCTGATTGCGCGCAGTTATAAAAGTATACTCGCAGCCGAAAACGAGCGAAGTGAAGGGAAAAAATAAACTCGCCAACCGCGTTACTTTTGATTGAAAAAAAGCGAGCGATAAAAGAGAACCTTTGAACCAGTTCCCATAACCACGCAATCGCCTCGGCGATCTTTACAGCTGCGACCGCAAGCACGGACGTAAAATTTGA
The DNA here is from genome assembly GCA_022817645.1 of Ceratoteleas bidentatus. Classification (NCBI taxonomy): domain Eukaryota; kingdom Metazoa; phylum Arthropoda; class Insecta; order Hymenoptera; family Scelionidae; genus Ceratoteleas; species Ceratoteleas bidentatus. Next base: position 7,303 of record JABFPB010000821.1, read on the forward strand.
ACTGGCCATACGGAGATAGACATTCGAGCCCGCTACTCCATTTGGCGGTTTCAAATTCAACCGCGGCGAGATGCAAAATAACATAAATGAGTGTTTATTTGTCTGCGTGGCGGTTAAGGGTTAACAGGTTGGTACCAACGTAACGATACGAGGCGTGCCCACTCGCGAGTTAAACGCGTACGTGATTTCACGCAGACAGCCAGATAAATCTGCAGTAAGTTATGATGATCCGCGAGATACGCAGCGCTGAAGATGTTTGGTCTATTAATACGGCCTGTAGCGCTGCCGCATGAACAAGAAGTAACGTAAGAACCAATGAGAGAGATATGATTGCAAATAAGATGAAGACAGGGTGGAGTGCTCCGCTTTTTTCCGCCATTAAATCGCGACGATCGTTAAATACGATGAACGCCTTAATAGTGTAAGTGCCGGTTTTAGAAAAATTTTATGCACTGATAAAGAGTTCGCGATAGCAATCAAACGGATTGACGTTTTATTGCGAATAGCGTTGCGACTATTTAGACACCTCTGTTTTTCTTTTGGAAGCGCCTTTTATGATGTCTACCGGCATTCCGCAAGTCGGGAGGTTTGATGTTTTTCGCCTTATTCCTCGCTTTTCTCGCAATCGATTACTGAGGTAAATACGGTTTATTTTTGCAGGCATTGGTACACAAAATGTTGGAGTTAGGCTGAAACTTTCACCGCGCAAAAAGTGGATTTAGAGATAAATGGCGGGTTAGTGAATTAAGTTAAAATAAAATCAGAAAACCCGGGTAGAGAAAACTACAGGAGTGACATTTCAAGTTTCATCGGGCCTAGACAATACGTTGTTTGAATAGAAGTTAACACTTTAACGGTACAACCGCACGGATCCGTGTCGGAGTGATTTCATTCTTTTTCTCCCTCTAACCTCTTTGGTTGTCATTAGCGTCTTTATTAAATGCGTATGTATTGGATTTGGTGGGGGAAGCTTGCACCGTTAAAGTGTTAAGTGCCTGATGAGGGTAAACATATTCGTCAATAGCCTAGGAATGTTTGCAAAATCAATGCACTGAATATATGTTTTTAATAAATGTTTGAATATCTAAATGAAACCCGTTTTCGGAGTTTAATCGTTTTTCGATCTTGGAACGATCAAAGTTTCATCCAAAACGGTCTTATTTAGTTTTCTTTTGTTTTTTTATTCCGAGAATGAGAAATCAACCGATTGAAAATGGCTGTTTAAAAATTACCATTGTTTTAACCGGAGGCTACCGAAATATTTTTTTTTAATATCTTTTTAAATATATTAAAAATAAGTGAAAAAATATCCAAGTTAATAAATATCGAAAAAAAATAACGTAAACAATAATATCTTTAATATAATATAATGTAATATATAATAGCACATTTACAATTATTCCAAGAAATAATAGATACATAAAATAAAACTGGACTACAAAAACTGTAATGACATCATTAGTTTATATAATTTCGAAATATATCGGTGATACCTTAATCCAAAAAGTTGTATATAATAATTTTTTAATTATAATACATAATAAAATATTGGATGTAAAATAACATGCTATTAAAAACTGTATTATAAAATTAAAAGGAGAATTAGGAGAATGCGTTTTGAATTCCTTTAAGTTATGTAACCCGCGAAATATGTGATAACAACAAACTCGCTTAGTTTTGTTATCCTGCAGATGCTGCAAATTTTAGTTTCGTCAGCTTGCTGACGAAACTATCCCTAAGAAACTTCCGCAGTCAAAATCCAGTTAAAAATTCCAAGTTAAAAAATTCAAGAATGAAAGGGTACTACCGGAATGAAATTTTCACTGCGAATGAAGTCTGAGCACCAATCCGAAACTGGGTACCATATACAGTGTGCAATTTTTTGGGTTATTTTTGTTAGTTTTATGCGGTGTCTATTTTTTATGTTAGTATTCACCCATTTTCGTACCGACAAAGATCGAAGACATAAGTTTTTAGATAACTTAAATTAAATTTCCCTCTATACCGTTAATAACAATCCAAAACATAAACTCAATTTTATTCCCCGTGTTTAATATTTTCCCTGCAATCCAAACAATATTTTTCCCTTTGGATATGAAACAAAATTTACACTGTTAACGAATCATTAGCTCCTTCCACCGAAACATTTCTCTCCAAAAACGTTTCACAGTGCACAAATACACCGATAAGGGATAATTAAGTTCCCAAACCTCGCCCTATCTCCCCCTCCATTTTTCTCTTCGCTATTTAGGTCTCTTCTCGGCGCGAAATAACCCGCAATTTTTCAGGCGGGCTTCATTCAGCGCAAGACAAAGTGGCGCGGCCATATCGCACGTCGTTGTCTTTTGTCGTCGGCGTCGGCGTCGTGTATCTATTTTCGGTCGCGGCGAAATGGAAACACGACGATAGCCTTCAGTGCACCGTGACACCGCGGCGTAAATCAAGCAGCCGATTCCAGCGGCCGAGAGCCACTGCGACCCGCTGCGACCCACGCCCGTCTCATATCAGCCGCCGCGGCATATTTATTGCCCGGCGTGGCGCGCGTCATCGATACCAATCCGCGCCAATTGCGTACCAGTTTTTGAGCCGATCCACCCGAGAGACACGCCGAACCGTCGCAGACCCTGATAACTCGCGAATCGCAGATACGTGGGATCCGTTTTCAAAAACCTTGATTGCACTCCGCACTCTCTTTGCCTGAACCAAGATTTATTGGCGCGATAAACGTAATGAAGAACACCCCGTTACACGCCGAAATAAATCATCGAGGAACCGGAATCGATAACGATTGACAATTTTTTGATGGATTTACTTCGTGCCGGTTTTGTTGCCAGAGAGATACTCGACAGTCAATTTTGACTCGCAGGATTATTTATGGCAGCGAATTTAAATAGTAATAATTCCAGCCTGGTTTTGTTTGCAAGCCTGTTTGCGCCGACGCAGGGCATATTTCGTTATATCATTTAGCGTCGTTTTGTACTTTTCGGGCAAACGATAGCGTAAAACGAGGTGCTAAGAGACACTCGCTATCAACGTGCGATTTAAATTGTTGACGGAGAGTTTTATGCTCCTTTTGAGAATCCAAAAAATTTTTTAATTTGCACGCATTTAGACACATCAGAGGATGTAATGACAATTTCTTTGACAGAATAAACTTTTTTTAGGTTACGAAAAGACGATTTTTTATAATAATTTTGAACAAAGACCTTTTGTACGAGAAATTATGGAAATTTGATACGAAATACTACAAAATCCCTATTCAATGCTGTACAAAGAAGTTTTCAAATGTACATCGTTGAAACAGTATACCTCTTTGAATTACTTCAGACTCCACTGTCAGAGTATCTCGATTAACGAGCAAGTAGGATTGTTTATAAAACTTGTTTGTTAAACTCATTATCTATGTCGTCAGGTCAATAATTACCCGGAGAATCATTACTCACATTTCCCATTTGATTTTGCGCGAAAAAAACGTCCAAATAACGAATCTTTGCTATCGACCTTGGCGGTGTCCGAGTTCTGACATAATTTATGCTTGATTAATGTACTTTCTGAAATAATTAAGATAACGTTCCGTTCGACATTCAATATGCGGGATACGAAGTTTCATATTTCGAAGCACAAACGGCGCCGCGTGATATCCAGAACGGAAAAGGTGATGGCTGCAGCAGCCACGTTCATTACCGATCTCGCCATTAATCTGCTGCTCTGATGGCCCGGTAGTAAATAATCGTCCCCGATAACATCTGCGTGTACTACGCTCGTTGTCCCGGCATGGAAATCGCGCCACGTTTTTTCATCGCAAACGTTCGACGTCGCGGAAGAAAAATTATCTCAGCCATTTCAGAAGCTGAATTGCCACTTTGCGCTCGACTTACTTTTTGCGCACTTCAGATTGATCGTTTCGGATAGGCGATTCCAATTTCAAAAGTCACCACTTTTTCATTTATGCGACGGAAATAAAGCAATATACAGTTTATACTCTCTTAAAAATGTAATGTTGGATCGGAATCATTTCAGATTAGAATCATTTTAGATCAGATATCAAATGAGAAATTAATTTGTTTTTCATTAGAATGAATTATTCGTTTAGTATTTGCTCCAAAATATGTTTTTTCATTCGAAAGGATATCATAGCATAATCAATTTTTTACCATAAACTAATTATTGCAATCACCCGATTTATGAAACTTCAACTATTTGCTGATGCAAAGAAACGTAATGGTCGACCGGAGGAAATTGTAAAATGAACGGCACGTTTTTTTATAAACTGCCAGGATTTGACCCATATACAGGTTCGGGCTCGAAATATTGTTTGCACGCGTAAGCGACGCGTTATAAATTATCCTGAATTACAGGTTTCCGGTTTTGCAAATAGTAGATGATTAATGCAAACGGGTCGGGCGTTTGGGTGTCATTTCCTGAAAATATGAGCCTCCCGATGCGCGGATGCAACGACCTGTCACGATCCGGATATAGATGATTCGAGGCGTTGGTGGTTCGCAAAATAAATAGAAACGTCGATCTGGGTCGCCTGTGGAAAACGCTCGCATGAACGGCGGGCATTTACGATGCGTGAAAGCATTCAGGCATAGGTCATGCGAGTAATTAGATATCCCTGGAAACGTCGAGTCGCTCGCTTGTTGAACAAGTCATTTTTTGGCGACGATAACACGCATGTAATGATATTTGCTATTTATATTTTTGTAATTATATTCTCAGGGGAAGCTATGCAGATTACCGGGTGAAAAATAATCTAAATGAGATATTTTAGTATCAAGTTTTGGCGACAGTTAGTTAAAAAGCTAGCTAAATCTGATAAAAAAGTAACTCAGTGAAATAGTTTTAAGATTGTTCTTTTGTTAGTTATCCTCACGGGAAAACAAAGTGTCTTCGAAAAAAACGTTTAGACTTGTAGTGTCTTTTTCGTCAAAAAATATCTTCGTGGTTTTGATATCAATTATTATTGAATTGATATCAGTTTTAGACCACTATTTTCACCTCACACATTGTATATTGTGAATTAATGCTGACATGCTGTTACTAAATATTAACAGCATTGACGCTATTAGTGTGCTATTAATGTGTGTGTTTCGAACTTTTTCAAACTCTATTTTCGTAATTGCTTGCACGATTTTCACAAAATCACCCCACAATAATTTTTAAGTTTAGCACTTTTGTAGAGTTTTTTCAAAATTTTTTATAGTTTTACAAAGTTTTGTAGAATTTTACAGAGTTTGTAATATTTCTCTAGAGATTATCCGACTTTTTTCAGATCTTCTGGCAGATTTTTCCAGAACTTTTTTACACCAAGGTTTTTCGGAACATTAAAGGCGTCTACGCGAAAACCAATAAAACCAACAAAATCGCCACTCCCCGATTCCGAAAAAAGCCAAGTTATTACATCATTAAAATAGCTCTTTCAAATATGCAACTTTTTCCGCTCGGCAATGGTCAACTGCCGAGCTATATTCCACGAGCCGCTTGCTGTCATCAAGCGCGCCTATGAATGTTCCTGCAGCTCCGTGCGGGCATCCGCGGTGCGGCGAGCGGGGCTACACGATAACGAAGTAACGTGCGGCAATTAAATCGGGCCGCGGTACGCAGATAATGAATTCATGGCGTAGGCGCCAAAGAGAGCTCGGGAATTGGAAAAACGCCCTCCGACGCGCCGCTCGTCCGACAGGGGGCGCAACCGTATGCGTGCGCGGTGCGCCGTTTACGAGGATGCGCAGGGCCGCCCAGAACGGGAAGGGGCAACTCGCCTTGGGCCTCTAACTTGAACGCTTACCAACTAATAAACAACTATTATGAACCCGAATTTATTAGTCGCGATTTTTCAACAACCGCGATTTTTAAGGTGTCGCGTCACCTTAAGGACGTTGGAAAGGTCCGTGCTAGTCAAATCAACAGTTAAATATATATTTTAAAAACTATAATACTAGTACATAGAATCATCAATTTTTTTATTGAAATGACTTAATGTTTTAAATTAGTAAAATAAAAAATTTAGACAGATAATACACGTAAACAAATAAATATAAATTCGTAAATGGTTGTGCATTTGACTAGCTTCAGAATGATAAATCGACAAACCACCTTTTTTCTTCGTTGTTGTTTTGTCAATAATTTCAAAATCACATGATATAATCATGTCTTCTTATTCATAAATGCTTTAAACTGTAAGCTAATAGATAATTAGATAATTAGACAATTTTTCGTTGATTAATCTTTACTAAATATATATGTAAATTGCACGTTTAAAGTAAAGTTACCTTGCCGCCCATTTGAAGCGATGTTAAAGTATCAGTTTTCATTACTTAATCTCTCGAGATCTAAACGGTGAAAATTGTTGAAAATTTGGCAAATGAAAGCTAGTAATGTGCATTTTCATATATATGTATTTCAAAATTGAATCTTTATTTGCACTTTTTGTTCCAACGCCCTTAAGTTTACAATACTTAGCTAATGGCGCTGAAGTAGCCGCTCGACTGGTCCGATTGTAAAAGACGTTTGACCGGTGAAAATAATGCGCGCAATCAATTACTTGGCGCGAACGGCAAAGTGAAAATGAATTCTGCCGGCGGACGTTTTGGATTCAATGCGCGGGACATTGTGATCGCGCGGCGCAAAAATCGTCGTGAATTTAGAAAGTGGCTTTGTGACTGCCGTTTTTTCGCGTCGATCGCGACTTTCCACGGCGGATCGTTTGCGGCCGGACGATTTCGCGCTCGTCCTTTTGCCCGGCGCAAAAACGCGCCAACAAAACCACGCCACGAAAGAAGCCGGGGCAACCTGAAAATCACTACTGGACGCCGGGTTCTAGTAATTGTATGCACGCCCCTTAGTTGGCCTATCGGTACGCACGTATATATCTGCTATCTACGCGAGCGCGCGCGACAAGCTGCGACCCGCGTTGGAATTATTAGCAAATTTGCATCTTAATGGAATTACCTACCCAAGCCAGTACGCTCGCTTGCGGCCCACATCATAATTTCTCGCGCTCGTCGTTGGCTGCCGAGATAGACGCAATCAAAAAAAAGTCGAACGAAAACGTGATCCAAGTAGGGGTTACTGCAAGCAAACGCGACTTACAGTTCAACTGGTCGAGAGGCGTAGTGGCTTCGTGGTATTTTAATATCTAAATTCGATGCATGAAACCTGGGAACTGATCAAGTCTGCAAATGGTTGAAATTAGGAAATTACGTTCGATAGATATGGGGTTTTCAGATAAAATTGCCTTGGTTATGATAAGTATTTATAGAAACAAATAGCTATTGGATACACGTTGGATATATGTAATTTCAATTACTCGGGATGGATTGTTTAAGATAATGACATTATTAAAAATATGAACATATTTAAATTGAAATTGAACATTTTATTAAATTTAATTTTAGTAAGTGTTACTCACTTTTCAATAGAGTTTGATAATATTTATAAAATTACAGTCAAATATCTAGGTAAATGTCATCTTACTGATAGTTTACTGTATTCACGTTTAATTTACCAAGATTTTAAATCAATTATATTCCGCGAAAAAACGTTCTAGCAAGTTCGACTAGCAAGTTCTACACAGTGATGTTAATACAAATGTCTATACATTACAAAATTAAATAAATTACCCTCCATTTACTGTCAATTTTATCGAATATAATTTATGTAAGTTCAATTTCAAATGTAAACCTTCGTTAACAAATGTGCGTCGACATTTCGCGAATTATATATACCGAGAACCTTTTTCTGCGCATAGATAATTGACTTTATCTACATTTCGGCTCTATTTTTGATCTTATAAAAGTGCTCCGCGAAGAAGAGGCTTTCGGTACGATTAAACGACCGAGGAATGTTAACGTCGTGTAATCCAATCGGACAGTTTTTATTCGGCTACATTTCGCACGATTCGAGACAAAGATGATCGGCGCGATAAATGCGAGAATAAAGCGGTTTGACGAGACGAACAAACAGTTCGTCCAGAGAGGAAATACAAAAATAGACGCGTCACGCGGGATAAATATGCTGCGGAATTTTCGAAGAGTGCCGCGAGGACCCAAATGAGACGCGCGGGGGCGAGCGGAAGAAGCGAGAGGTTATTTCGGGAGAGGTCAGAGGCTGAGGTCAGTCTATCAGTCCTGGTCAACCTCCCACGAGTTCTGGAACTCCGCCAGCGCAACCGCTGCACCCACGCAGACCATTTTCTGTACACAGATCGCGATCTTGGAGAACTCCAGGATCGTGCTTTCCAAGATTCGTGATCTCGCAAGCGGAATAAATAAATTTTACGGCTCTTTATTTGCTCCTTTATTTGCCCAGGTCTCGGTAATATAGGCGTTTCGTCTGCGAACCATCGGGATCGTCGTTCGGCTTTTTTCGTTTTAATCCCCATATTTATCTTCATCGAAATAATTTATAATCGACAGTCTCCTTGTCAAATTCATTATGCCCAACTACAAGTACATAAGATGTTATCCTCATTTCGATAGCTAGTCAGAATTTTCAAAATAAAAACCAATTATACTCAGAAAACTCATGGTTAAATCATCAGGTTACATTGAATAAACACATTTATTGTTATAAACAATGCAGTTTCCTTTCTGCCTCCTCAGTAATTTGTTTAATACACTAAATATGCTAAATTCGGTACCTCCATTTTCTTTGAAGATTCGAAGAAATTTTGTGAAAGCAGTAGCCCCAATTTCAATTAAATTTTGTTCGCCTTAAAAAATGTTTCGCCCCCCTTAATTGGCAGCGCCTTTTGAAAATAACCTCTGGGGATCGTAAAGTTGCAGTCCCGTGCCCCGAAATAAACAACGACAATGATTTTCGCGAGCAAATAGGCTAAAAAGAATGTTAGCTAAATTGCGGCGTGTGTTGATGACGATGTCACGTATGTTGGCCGCGGTCCAAGCCGAGGGTGGCGTGGGTGATCCGAGGAAACGACACGAACTGACCCGAACCAGACTCGCGGGAGTGCGACCTCTCTCTTCTTTTCGTTACCTCAAAATAACCCGAACGCCGACTTGACGTCACTCGCCACGCCACCAGAGACCCTCTAATTTCGCGCGGCATTATTTCTCAGATGCGCCCGCTTTCCCCGCGCGACGACGAATTCGCAATTTCATTGCCGAACGGCTGCATCGGACGTGCCGATTGAAGTAATTATCCGAGCTACCGACGAAATCACGCGGCGATTAATCAAACGCTCGGTCTGTAATTGAAATTGCGCCGCGCGGAGGGGGGGGGTAACGAAGAATGCTGGAGGTGCTCGCGGTTGCGAGAATATCTAAACAAGCCTCAACGAAATGCTCGGCCAGCCAATTAATGAAGGCGAGTCACGTTATGCATCGCGCAAATTATTCGGAGCGTATGCTTATTATTGCACCGCGGCAGCGCCGCGCGTCGGTTTATATTTAGCGGGCCGTTGATATGAATTGTTTGTGCAATTAAGCGTCGTTTGATTAACACATTTGCTGGATTTCGCGATGAGTTGTTCGTCGTAAACTATTAGGGAGATGTCGAAGCGGAGACGAAATTTTAATCGACATGTACAAATAACAAATAATTACTTATGGTTCCGCGCCTATGTGGTTATTTGTTATTTCTTACAGTGTTATATGTTATTTATTTTTTATGAACGGCAAGAATGTATGACTTTATAAAAAAGACGTTTTGAAACAGACACACCTTTTTTTATTTGAAAGACGATTTGATTCTACATTTTCATGGGACATGCAAGTGTGTTATTTTAACACGATAAAAAAACTTTGGTAGTGTCTTTTTCGTGAAAACATCTCATTTTAAGACGTTTTGGTGTCTTTTGGAAAAATATCTTGGGAAAAACCCTTTCTGCAGGGCTATTCTTGATTTTGTTACCCCCGCAGGGACACTCCTAAAACAAGTGTCTCAATCTCAGACACTTTTTGTAGACATTTTTAAGTCGCGTCTTAAAATACGATGAAAAGCGTCTGAATTTAAAACACTTTACATCTGAATTTAAGACATTTTTCATTAATTAAGACTCTTGGTCCTGCACATTTTTTAAAGTGGAACAGAAAATGCTCGTCACATCCTTGGGTCACAAACACATAGCATAGCTGAATGAAATAAGATGTGACATTGTTCAATGGACAGTTAAAGATTTTTAGAAATTTTTGTTCGGAAAGTGGTGTGAAGATGGAAATGTGTTGAGTCAAAGGATTCGTTGATGCTTGGTGATATCTTGTCATGTTTCTGTCATGCCGATGAGTAAGAAAACATACGTGACATCTGTAGGTTTCATTATTCGTGTACGGAATATCATATTTTCATAATGTAATATCAATACTCTACATTAGTCGTGGCTGGTCGGAAAAGCCACCTAGTTAAAAAATACCTTCAGATAGAACAGATTCTAAATAATTCTATCTATACGTTTTTTTTTTTTTTTTTTTTTTTTTTTTTTTTTTTTTTTTTTTTTTTTTTATAATTAATTGTAGTAACAAAATAAAAAACCCACAAGAACATTTATATT
>JABFPB010000821.1:17822-31136 GCA_022817645.1 Ceratoteleas bidentatus
GGTTGGTGGTGGGAAAACCCAACTTTTTAAAAAATAACTTAATATTAAAAATTTTATAAAAAATTAAATTTTTAATTTTTTTTTTTTTTTTTTTTTTTTTTTGAGTAAAATGTAATTGTACTTCCACTTAAACAGACCCCTCTGATCGTTTCTATGCGGTTTTTGACAATTTTTTAACTAAACCGCAAAGAGTAAAAACTCAACGATGAGTACATTTTTTACCGAATTTTTTTGAGTCCAGTCTTGTAAGTATTTTTCAGATTTTGTTATTCATATTTTACCAATATATATCGATATCTATCTGTTCACGCACAGTCGGTCATTAGTCTGGACAAAGTATATGTCAGGATCATATTCGGACTTGAAATTCAAACTCAACCAGATATTACTCAGACTGGTTCCCAATTTTAATACATGTTACCAAACTGTCGACATTCCTATGTGAATTCGGGGTTGATTTTAAAATGTAATCCTGTCCTATACAATTTCCATATTATTTTTTCTACAAAAATGATTCTCGTAAACCTAGTCTAAAAGCTAAAGCCTAAAAACAGTGTGCATTACAGAAACTGTTGTCTTTTTTAAGACGTTTTTGGAGAAAAGACAAGAAAAAACCTCCCACGAAGATGTTTTTGATGAAAAAGACACTAAAAGTGTCTAAACTCTACTTTCCTAACTTAAAACCCCCTCTTCTAACTCAAAACCTACTCCTCTAAGAATCAACAACCTTCATTTCTCATTTTCTCAATAACAAACATTACTAAAAATATCACACTCCAGAACCCTGATATCCCAAAACCAGATACCTCACTCGCCAACCTCCTAATCATCCAATCATCCACTCCCAAGCTTTTTCTACTGAACAATCAATTTATCACTCGACAAATGAATTCGTAGAAAGCGAGCCTTTCCGAGCGCAATTCCCAGTAATCAAATTTTTTCGCCGAAGTACCTCGGGGTACAACTTTATTCAATTGAAATTCTCGAATCGTGAATAATTGAACGATTAGAGAGCGGTCAATAAAGTCCGTAATGAATTCAAGCGGGACGCACTTTTAATTGCTCACGATACAAGATATAAAACCGTGAATGCGATATTGGGCTCGTGACGGGGACTTAATTAATGGCGGGCGGCCGAGAGGACAGCGTCGCAGGTGCGGTGGCAGGTTTTACGTATCCGTAAAAAGTACGACTCTATGCAGCCGGGTTACTAGGCGCGCGTTTCGGCCGATGTCGACGAAGCTATTAAAGGGAAACCCATCGTTCCACTTGGTGCGCCGATACCGAGAGCCACAATGACCAGTCTTGTAGGCGTCAAACCAGTATCCACGTACACGCGATTCCGAGTCCTGATCTGGCCCTATTATAGACATCGAGCGTTCCCAAGGGCCAAGCATAACACCGCCAAAAAGGTCAGCAAAAACCGCGTCGTATAATAAAGTAGTCCTCCTTTTCAGCAGTAAAAAAAGCCCCGCAAAGATACACGATTCGTGCAGTTCAATGAATTTTTAATTAATTTGATATATGGTGGTCCAATGCGACGCCGGCCAAGATGAATACCGAGGCGGCTTAATGCACTAGGGCACGCAGAGAAAACATCCTTCGCCCGATAAACAAATTCATTTTATTCGGCCCTTCCGTTGTAACAATCTAACGCAACATTTCACTCGACGATTTATCGCATTCTGCCCTGATGGAGTTGTTGATATTATATACTGTACACTGTAAGACGAAGTTTACTTAAGGACGTTGGAACGGTTCATACTAGTCAAATCAGCTGTTAAACACGTATATTGTTAGAACTATTATGTTTGTACTAAGAATCATCAGTTTTTATTGTAATGAGTTGAGCAGATTAAATAATATTTTAAGTCGTGAGTTGAGATTTGAAATAGTTGATAAACATAAATGATCAAATACATAATCGTAAATGGTTTTTAACCACGAAAGTTTCGCGACATTATAGTATTCTAATGTTGGTAACGCTGATCTGGTTACTTTTCGTCGTCAGCTTCGTCTGCTCCACATATATTTTTTTGAGAATCTTGATTTTCACTTTTTGTTCCAACGTTCCAACGTCCTTAACCCTACTTCTCGAACGAATTAGTCACCGTTCTACCTGCGTACTGTGAATTTTACTCGCGTCAAAGTTGTAACAAATTTACAAACAAGATTTACAATTTGTACAGGTTTGTTGTAGACGTTCGATCATTAGACGAACGAACGTTGTTCGGGTAAGTATCCTAATACTCGGTACACAGCTTCGAGTGAGTCACTATCGCGTTTACATGGATCGCGGGTTAGACTCACGTGCATGCAACATAGACCACAAACATAGTATGCGTTACCTGTCGTTCAGAACATTAAAAGCATGCACGACCGTATGATATTACGTTCCCTTCATCCTTCACTGCACCGTCGACTCGCGGATGCACCTGCGACGATCGGGGCACAGAACACCCGTGTATTTGCATCCCGATAAACATTTTTCACGTCGCCGCAGAAAAAGGCCCACGCTCGTATTTTTCTTGCGTACTTTACAGTCGTTTTACATTGGACTTTTAGTATTTCGAACGCGTACACGTAAGAACAAGACTTGCGGTAGAGCTGGTTGCCGAACGGTTTAAGAGTGACGTTTATGGTCCCGACTGTAATTTTGTAATGTAAATTTGATTACACGGGAGATTGAAAAAGTTAACTTATTCACGGTGCAGCGCCATACTGAGTTTTCTCACCGAACGACTTAATTAATCAGGCAACCCGATAGGATCTTAAGAGGCTTGGTTTTAAGCAAAGCTGCACCGTAACTATGTCTATCAAGATCAAATTATTATCGACAAAGTTTAGGGTACAGAAGGCTTCAATGGCTTCAACTTTGCATGGTTCCAATTGCAGAGGCTTAACCTTTCAAGTCAGAAGAACAGTAGATTTAAATGTTTCACTTTGGGAACTTCTCCGAAATTCGATCTTCCCTGGATTTATCAAACCGGAATAAAAATTGTGAAGGGACATGCCACATCAGACCTGTGACCCTTATCAGGTATCGAAGTGGCAAACATGATCAGAGGATTCATGATAAGAACCATAGAAGGTCCCCTTGGCACTGATATGACCCTGATGTGAAAAGCCTCTTACCATTGACAATTTCCTTCAGGGTAATAGTCAAATTGATCAATAGTAGCAGTATTTTGACAACTTGAGCTATCTAAACCAACAGGTAGCACTGTTGTGGCTTCTCTCTAGTGAATTCAGCATTCCTTTTCTTAATGTATCAAATTCCCCAGTTCTTCACTCTCTTCCATCTTTTCCCAACATCCACAATGTAGCAATGCGCAATTGCTTACAGATCCCCGCCTCAATTCCTTGACGCCGGATTCGATCTCGGCTTACCGATCAATTTTGGTAATCGCACAAGCCCGATTTCAATTAAGCCCGAATCAGTGCCACCCCCCGACCCATTCTTACGTCCGAGATCGATCGTGGCCCCGGGCGCTCGGCCACGTCGCGCAAAGTAATTACAATAATGAATGTTTATTTTCGCAATCATCCGATGCGCGGTAGGTCGAGGCACCGGCAGCAGCGCTGGCACCCTTTCAACACCGGTGGTCGCAGCTTCCTTTGACTTCGCGTCGCATCCGAGCGTCGTCTCAATCAAACGTAATATCGATCCATTACGTGCATTCGTTCCGGCGTCGGCGCTATCGCGGGGCGCGTGCAGATCCGCTCCCCCCCAGCTCCCGCCGCAAAAACCGGCGGATCCTTTTAATAGCGCACGATCGGCGACGTATGTAAATTTGCGCGGCCGTTAATTGTGCCAAGCGGCTTTGAACGTACCGAAGGCGCAAAAAGAGCTTAAGGCCCGGACCAGTCGCAAACGTTTGAGATCCAGGAAACTTAGTGGAAAAGAAAATCGTGGAACAATGTTCGAAGAAACATTTTTCTGATAGAAATTCTCTGAAACTCTCTGAAAACCTATCAAAATTGGGAATGTCAGATTTTTTAACATATTTCCAGAGTTTTCTCTGAAAATCTCTGAAAATTTGCTCTTTAAGAGAAACTCTGAAAGAGAAAAATATCTGATAATTTTGACAGTTCCAAGAGGTAACCTCCTTCACACGGTTTCAGAGATTTTCTGAGATTTTCAGAGCTATTCAGAGATTTTTATAGATTTTCAGAGCATTGTTCAAAGCATAAGGTTTAGATCATAGGATGGCGACAGGATCACACACGGGAGCCAACCTATTTCTAAATTGATGTTACATCCTTGCCATCCTCTTACCATCTGTTGACTGATGCTCAACAGGAAAAACCTATCATATTAACAGGTTCCCTCCGACAAAAATTTCCCCACATCTTATCCTAAGTCTCAAGATATCCAAACCATAAATCAAACCTCTAAACCTCTTATTCCAAGCGATGTCTAAGAAACTTGTTCTCGCTCTAGCTACAGGATGGCAACAGGATGACAATAAGCCGGCACGCGATCGTGATCCAGACTTTAATTTTTCCTCACGAAAAGTCGCGACAAAAAGCATCCAGTAGTGCACCTCGGCCCCCCGCGCCCCCCTCGTTCGGTCTCGCTTTGATCCGTCGTCGCTCGCGGCTCGCTCGCTCGCTCGCTTCCCTCTTTCGTTCGTTTCTGTATGAGCGAACATCTGAAAGAATATGTGTGCATTCGAACCAGTTGTGCGAGTCAGCCGAGGTCGGGGTGAACGCCCAACGCTTAAAAGAGAGCACACTGATACCGTACCGAACGGCCTTCTTGCGATCGCGCTGCCGACTTTAAGATACGCGCGCCTGCACGAACCTCCGGTCATTTAAATACGCCAAGGCGCGCGTCTAGGTGCAAGAGGTTTTTCATATCGGGCGACCGAGATTAAGATCGGCTTTCTGCTGGCGAGAGCTTTTTGCGCTTTTATTGGACCAACGGCGAGCTGATTGATATGTTGATAGGCGAGAGTCGGGGCGGGGGCGATTAGGAGGGAGCTCGTTTATTCGAAGGGTGACGCGCAGGTGATGACGCGCGCGGGATTGAAACGTTGCTTTGTCTTAATGATAGTTCGTGTTGCGATGCTGATTAGGAAGTTTGAGGAGGAGGTGGGGAGGATGGGGCAAAGACTAATTTGGGGACAGGAGGAAAGACGACCAACCGATGCAGCATGTTGTGGGCCAAAAAATGTTGGGTCAACATTTTTGGGGGAGGAAATCAACAACCGATGTATTGAGGATATGTATTGAGACTGATTATAGTGCGTTAGAATATGTTAGGGATAATAAGAGGTCATGAAACATACCAAAATGTAAAAGCAGACTAATTTTGAGCTTGTTTAATCGTTTTCAGATTTAAATTGATCGTGATTTATTCGAAATGAACTTGATTAAAAAACATGATTTGATAAAATCACAATCACGATCAAAACAGTCTCATTATTTTAATTATTAATTTATGAATTAATAATTAATAATATTTATTAACTCATTATTAATCCATAATAATTGTTATTTTATTTAATTTTTACTTTTTTAATTTAGGATTAGAAACCTGTTTAGGATCTGTGTTGTTCGCAACTTCTTTTTAATAAGAAGAAAATAATTTTCTACGATGTATTTATTATTATTTCAGTGATTCACTGCCCTGGAAGCAGTGTAAAAATAGGCGCACTCGTTCTAAAAACGTCAAATCTTATTATTATTAAATAATAATTTTCAAAGACACATTATTTTTCAACTAAATTAAATCCGATGAAATATGAATTGAAATGCGGAATAATGATAGTAATACGATGTAAATGAGAATAATATGGTTAGAGTAATATTTCAAATTATATATACACGTTTCAAACACCTGGTACAGTCATCCTTGCGAGATGGCGCACAATCCCTTTTTTCGTGCCACAATTATATATTTCAGAGCCTTGCCCAATAATATATATTGTACGGTTGCATATAGAAAATGACACTCATTTAAGAAGTGGTTTTATTCCAACAGGATTGTCTAATAGTTGAAATATCCATGAATGAGACATTTTTTAAAACATATTCCTACTGACATTAAATTATGGCACGAAGTATATTCATTTGTATCGGGTGAAATAATATGTATAATCTACGAATTGGAGACTGTCACTTGCATTACTTGTAATACTGTATACAATACAGTATTACTTCAAAATCAGATTTTGAAGTTAACAAATTCGTATATTTCATCGACATCACAATTTTTTAACAAAAAAACTCAAAAGTTACAAAAAATATTTGTTTACGAAAATTTTTATTGCATTTGATGCATTGAGATGTATATTTCAATGCCGTAATGGTAGTTTATTTCAGCGGTTTACTTGACTCAGTTTAAAATCTTTAAACTCGACTAATTCTGTTTTTTGGCAATTCCTCCATATTCTCAATGTTATAAAATGTTTTGTCATAGCCCCTTTTTTTAATACCTTATCACTAAAGTTTATTTCATTTTTTCGAAGTGAGCAAAATTTCGAGAAACACACTTTTGTCAAAAATGGTATCTAAAAATGATTTTGCTGCTTGAAAACCATTTTCTCATAATTAAGGAATTGTACTATTTCACTTAAGGATGTTCTACCCCTATTTGAAAATAATGATACCGTCGCGAACATATATATTCCTCATTCTACTGCAAGAACTCACAAATTATTTCAGATTTTGTCACAGCTTGGTTTCAGGCATAGGTCAATTTTAAGATACGGTTTTCCTATCAGAATACGTTGGTTAGAGACGAACCGCTAGAGCAATAAAGGAAAGATTCTATTTGCCACGATGCATCGCCTATTTTGTTCGGATTTTCTACCTCAAGGTCAAATCTGCTAATACAGATATATAATAATTAGGGTATTCCTAATTATTATTGACGCCATATTGAATATATAATTAAAAACTCTATTAAACCGTTCTCTGAATGAGGGGAAATGTTCTACAGTTCAGAATAAGAGCCTACAATTAATACTTTCTGCTTACTAATATACCTCCTTTATTTTCCCATTTCGAATACGCGTTATTCTTAACAAAAAAATATACTACAAAAACCTTTTTTCATTCCCTACAATCTTCACCCAGAAACAAAAAAATGACTTCCAACCTCCCGATTTAAACTTCGTCTCTTCTTCGACACCAACTTTACACCCTATTAACCCCCCTCCCCTGAATCAAGGGCTAAGTCAAGCATCCTCGTTGCGGTGGAGCCGTCCGCAGGAATGCCGAACCGTCGGACAAGCAGCCGTGCAATAATCGTGGAAAACGGAGCATTCCACTTACGCGTCAGATATATCACCGCGCGGACGGGCAAAAACGCGTCGCCGCGGAGCTTCCCGGTTTTTACGCGCTCCGCGTGTAAGTGCGCCTACGTGGTTGATCATAGAGCGTCCGGGGATAAGCCGGTGCCCAGGCACGGCGCAATAAAGTGAATTATAACGTTGACCGATCAATCAGGCCATTACTTACGCATGGGTAGACTTCGTGGCTGAGTGGCCAGTGGGAATGCGCCCCGACGCGTTGCATCCGAACGCATCCCGATGCGGCACCCGAGACAAGTGTGCTCGCGCGCGCATTCGATCGGCGACGCGAGATTAATGGCCGATAATATCGGCACCTTAATCAGCCAGAAAGTCAGGTCTTCCCGCGCGACCAAGGTCGCCCCGGCTGCTCAAACTAAGTAATGTATATTATAATTCGTCTGCCGACACTTGCTGCCGCCGCATACCAAATACGGCGACTTCAATGAACGACCTCAAATTGGCAGCAGCGCAGCTCACCCGAGGCTGCACTATTTTCTTAAACATATCTCAAATTCCGGTTAATAATTGAGCAGCTGAACGTACGAGCGGGGTTGCTGGAATTATGCAAATCACGTTAGATCGGGATCATAACCGGAGGGCGCGACACCCGAGACGAAGATGGCGCAAGCCTGAGATCGGTTGGTCCAGATAAGGAACCGCCGGACGCTCAATTAAAATCCACCGATTTTTCTACGGTCAAAGGGCATTTTGGATATTGCATCCATTTGGAACATAGAGGTCAATATAGGGAATAAAAAATATGGTCCATACATAATCTAGATATGGTCCATGCATGATCCAGATGTGGTTCATATGTGGTCCATACATGATCCATAAGTGATCCATATATGGTCCATACATGAACCATATGTGATCCATATGTGGTCCATATATAGACCATACATGATCCATATGTGGTCCACGCATGATCCATATGTGGTCCATTCATGATCCATATGTGGTTCATACATGGTTCATATGTAGTCCATACAAGGTGCATATCTGGTCCATACATGATCCATATGGTCTATATAAGGATCACATAATGTGATCCTTATAAGGTCCATATATAGTACCATATTTGCCCTTTATTGTTTATTTTTAGCTGGACAATTTTTCCAGGAAAAGCTCGATCGGAGTAAACGCGTGAGAGGACGTCGCAACGGGAATCGAGATTATTCGGACGAAAAAGAGCGGCTGTGAGCGCAGCGTGAAAAAGCGATTACGTGCGAAAATAAACGGCCACAAGTGCGGAGGCAATTTCGGGCCATATGATATGCAAAGTGTGCGCGCATAATTCGGCCCTTTTGGGGTATTAGTATTTTGTTCTACTCATTCAAACAGAAGTGGATACAATTCCGATCGTAATTGCAGGCTAATTTTTGTTCGGCCCTTTTTTTCACGGGCACAATTTGAGCGCAATTTAAACGGAGTCAAAGCGAACTGTATCGGGGTCTGTCGTCGCGAACCCTCGTCTGCGGTGACTCGAGGTGGTGCAACAGGTTGCCGGATCGGTCAACCTCTCCACCTGCCCGTCTGGTCTGCGGACCACCGCACGCAGCCTACGCCTTTGAATATTTTCGCGGGGCCTCGTAAAACCCGCTTCGATCGCAAAGTAATGCCCGCGATATCGCCCGGTTATACAAATAACACGTTGCGCAAATTCATCACGGACGGCCAACCCGCATTTAGTCAAATCGCGATCTACTATCGCGATGATAACGTCGCGAGGCAGATCGATCCGTCGCAATAATGAGGCTATTAATAACGCGGGATTTGCGCAACGCGGGCAAATTTGCCTTCGCTTTCCAAGGATTTCGATTCGTGATTCGCGGGTGGTAATTTTAACTCGGGGAAGACGTATTCGACGTTCCAGCTAATTCTTCTGAGGGGACATCGCAGTCGAAGAAGCCCGAAAATTTTGAAAGTGTGCAAATTATGTTTAAACTTTTTTTAATAGTTTATGTTACGGTTTTTACATTTAATAATTGCATAGTTGATACGGAGCTTAAACATGGAAAAAATGCCAAATTATTTGTTTTGCTACGGACTTTCGTGAAACTTGATATGGTGTCGACAATATTAATTAGATATTTCTTGAAATCTTTTTTTACAGTTTATTCAGATTCGAACCAATGTTGTGCCTATAATATTTTCCCGACAGTCTTCCGCTTTGAAGCACATGTTTTGTATTCAATGAACAAAACAATGAACAAAAATTATTAACCATTAACAACAAACTGTTTCAGCACAATTTTTTCTTTTTCTGTTAACTTAACTTTTAACTTTTCTGTTAATACCAGTTTATTACCTACTGAAACAATTACACCAAACCGTGTAATTTGCCAAGTTAAGGTGAAATTCTGATGCCACGGACATAGTCTCAGAAAATAATGAAATGTCGTAGTTTTCCTTTATTGCACCGAGAAAAACAATTAGTAAAATTTGTGAAAACTTTGTACGCTTAACGTGATATATAGTAGAAAATATTAATTCTTTTTAACTTTTACGGTATATCTCGTAAAGCTTACGAATTTTTCATAGCTTTTTCGAAAAATCACAGTTTTCTCAGTGTGACAACGAAAATTCACAAAATTTAATTATTTACAAAAATGGATGAAAATCTGCATGCTTTGTCAAATGTTAAGAATCTCACTATGGAAGATTTGTAGGAAATAGAATTATAATAAAATCTCGACTTGTAACGGCAAACTGCAGCGCCAACAAAATTATTAGTGAAAAATAATTATCAGAAAAACATAAACTGAATGATTTACAGTTTTGATTATTGTATGACTGTTTTAGTATTACTGATTTAGTCAAAATAATAAATCATTAAAAACATAAATTGTATATACTCATAAAATTCAGTGAAACAAATTTGCATTCACATTAAAATCATGGCGTTAGCGTATATAATGAAAAATGTAAGCAGAAGATTCTTTAAAAAGAGAAAAAGCAACAGTTAATTAATCATTTTTTCAGTCAGATCAGCAGCAAAACTGTTTTTAAAAATTCATGCATTATTAACATAAATTTATGCTTTCATCGCACGCAATGCCCTCTGCTTGAAAAGCAAAGCAAACATGAATATAAACTCTAATTTCATGCTCGAAAACCAAGATTTCCTCCTCTTAAATTGCGTTAAATGTCTTACGCGATTACAGCTAGCCAGCCATGCTAAAATTACATGGGTTCTGTGCTACAAAAGTATGAATTCATGATTTTTCGGCATGAACGAGGCCATACCAAAATTACATTAAATGTATGCCATTGTATCATGATTTTGATATACTAAAAGAATCAATCTGTTTCGCATAAATAAAGTAGGGATTCATAATATCTTCGCAAGAGAATATCGCAGTAAACAGATTATGAGAACTCATACTTTCAGACCTAGAAAAATCTTTCCGTGTATGCGCACTGTATTAATATAATTACTTTACAAATCGAAACTTTCCGAAAAACGAGACATTTTAACATTATTCATGAAGTAGTTTGAGATAACTTTTTCTTCTTTGCCACTTATTTTCATTTAGCAGAATATATTATCATTCAAATCCCAATAGATTTTCGAAAATTAGCATTCTTCATTCTTCATTATAACAAATCTTTCTTCTGCTTCATAATAAATGCGTAAAACTGATTCCCTATTCACTCCATCGTCGCGAAAAAGAGGCCATAATATCCCGTAATACTAAAATTACATAATAATGAAAATTAGCCTATCAATAAAAACGCGCGGACTGCGTAATTTCCAGGAGGCAGTTTTTTGCGCGTAAAAAAATACTCGCATAAAAGAGTTACATACGCCAGGCGTGGTCGTAGGACAAGATGTCGACTTCGGCTTGTTCTTCTTCTTCTTCGTGGAACGAAGTCGAGATCTGCATGCAAGGAATGCAACTGGAAATTGGAACGACAGCGAGGTGCACGAATAAGAATGATACACGCTCGTGCACTGCAATTTGTCATTGTGATGCAAAAAGTCCGCCGCCAAAGAAAATCAAAATAACCCTGTCTTTTGTCGTTGGGCTGTTTTCCCCAATATAATAATTGCGTCTCCCAAACTGCCCTTCCTTGCAAAGTTTCCGCAACATCAATTACTGTTTCGACAAGTTTGATATGTCGACAATTATCTTGTTCAATTCCGTTTGGCACGAACATCGCTTTAATTAATTTCAGTTTTCATTCTAGACTGGGAGCTGAATATAAATTGGAATTATAAATGAATCGTCGACTTTTCTAAAAATTTTCGAATCCAAATCTTTTCATGCTGCCAACTGGAAATGTTTCATTTTATGACATACGAAAAGGTATGATTTCTCTATTGGAGAAATTTTAGTCCTTCAATTTGAAATCCCTCAATAGCAAATTTTTACAATCATGATTAGTTTAAATAAAAAAATGATCAAAACTCAATCGGAATTGGTCAAATTTCAGTGAGATCAACGATTGATCAAGATTTGACAACTTTTTTTACTCATAGGACAAAAACTCCGCTATTACCGAGCGAATGTCTCCTGAAAATAATATTTGAAACAATGAATTCGCGAACATTCGAAGCTCTCGGTATCGCCAGTATAATCGTATTTGTCTCGCAATCAAAGTGTAAAAGTGCAAAAATCAACGCGATAAGGCCAAAGGTATCTGTCACCGCAGCGTTACCTAATCGTGGAAAAGACGTTATTCTTTGTTTTACGAGTGGAGAGTCCTCAAATATTATCTACCTGTGAAGCCGAGTGTAAAAGAGCTCGCCTTGATTCGGTTATCGCGGCGACCTGACATGCATAACGCGCCGCGCACCGTACGGTATCAGACGCCAAAGGATGCCAGAGGTCATAGATAAAGCGCCACGATAACGCCGTTATAATTCGAATACAGGTGAACGAAGCGTATGAGAGCCGATAGCCGCGTCAACTCTATCTTATCGTCGGGCTCCGCCAGCGATAAACCGCAATCTCTCGATAAAACTTATGGCTATATTCGCGCTATCGCAACATAATACGGGACATCGTTGGAGAACCGTAAAAATCATGGTAGCGTCGGTAGGGTCTTAAATTAAGATACAAGTGCATCGAAAAAATGGCGCCTGGGCGTGGACGATACCATTATCGGGGAATAAAAGTCGCTTCGCTAAGCTGACGCCGAAGTATCCGTTTGTTACTGCAAACACGCGTTCGTTCTCGAATTAGATATTTCAAATTAGCTTTGCATCTCTCTCGAACGGACAGTCGAGCGCCGCGAAGTCGCAAATAAGCGCAAAACAGCCCCAATTGCAACGGGAATTCGTATCAAGTTTCTTTTTCTCGGCACGCCTGACTTCTCGGTGTATCGCGCGGCGGTTAAAATCTTTCTTGACAGAGTTTATTTCGCGATAGTGTCACAAAACGCCTGACTCTATATTTATCCAAGTGGATCCACGTGCATACGCACCAGTCTGGAGTTCATATAAGGTGTACGCGAGGAAACGCTTGTCTTCGCAGATTGACTTACAGATAATCTTCAACTCTTAAGGGCCGCCGCTCAACGACTGCAAATAATTAACTCGCGCTAGACTAAGTACAAATGTCCCGTCAGTGCAGCCACTGTACCCGAAATAAGTGCCTTTTTCTAAAACAAGCGAACTTAAAAGATAGAGCAGATGCTTTTAAAGTCACTGCAAACTATATAGAAGATTTTAAATGAAAAAAATGTATATGTTTAGTTAAAATTAATGGGACATTTTTTTACTTCTTTTCGGAAAACAATCAGAATCAGACCAGACCGGCCCCATATAAATGTGCTCTGAGATACATTTTTGTAACCGTTACTAGAAAAATGTGACAAAATGAGTTTCCCTTCATTAGTTCATTCACATTCACAGTTTTTGTAACAAAAAATGTTGGATAAATCATTCTGGAGTTTTGATAGGATTTATTGTAATAGTTACAAAAGCTACACTGTTAAAAATGTCCGTAAAATTAATGCACTTTTAATGCAAGTACTGGAAGTTCATTTCAGGCACGTGACT
>JABFPB010000822.1:0-31138 GCA_022817645.1 Ceratoteleas bidentatus
CAGAAAAGGAATCCTTTTCATTTAAAAGGAATCGTTTTCATTCAAAACGAATTTTTAGGTTAGTTTTTTCAGTGTACACTGTTACAAATATCCTTTTGGACCAAAATAAAGCATTTTGGCATAAAAGAAATCATTTTAGCAGAAAAGGAATCCTTTTTCTTTTCATTTAAAAGGAATCGTTTTCATTCAAAACAAATTTTTAGGTTAGTTTTTTCGGTGTATGGGACTTCTCTTTAAATACTTTCACAACCGTAAAGGTCTTTATGTTTATGATTAGCACTCGATTCTTTTTTCTTCGGACAGTAAATCGGAAGCTCTGGTCGAAGAATTCGCAAACGCAAGTTCCGGTTTGCCCGAAAGAGTGAATCGTCGCGCGGAAATCGTCGCTGCGGTGACCCGGCGGCTTTATTCCCACGGCAAGAAGGGCTCGGAGGACAAAATCGCGCCGACCGTTTCGCCGCCGGCGGCGCCACCAGCGCAGCCTGACGAGGGACCGATCGCTGCAGCGGAACCGGAAGCGGCGCCGCAAAGTCCCGTGCTGGAAGTCCCGGCGATGAACAAGATACGGCTGCAAGAGATCTCACGAAAAATGCTGGCCAAACGCAGACGGATCATCGCGGACACTCAGACGGACTTTTACGAGTCGACGAGACGGGTCAAGGATGTCTTCACGATCACTGACAAGATCAAGCAGCGGGACGCGGGGGTGCTGACGGACGAACATGAAGATCTGAAGAGTTTTGGCGATGGTTTGGTGCAGGTCAGACGGGTGAAGGAGATGTCTACGCTGACGGAGAAGACGCCTACGACAATCGTCAGGTTTAGTTGATTTTTGTCGGTTTAATTAAAAATTTAAAGTGAGTTTTTAAACGATTTTGTTAGTTTTGTTACAAATAGCTAACGATTTGTAAAGAGAAAATATAAAATTTAAGGTAGTTTGGTTGATATAGGCATTACCATTAAGAGGGTGTTTTTCTTTAAAAATGCATTCTTTAGTACATTTCGGATTGCTAGTGGATATCATAAGGATAGCAAGTTTCATCGGGTAGTTTTTGAAATTATGATGACAAAGTGTTAGTGAAGCATAAATCGAAGAATTCCTGAATATTTTCACCATTAAATAATAAAAATAAACTGAATGCATTCAAGTTTACAATATTTGCAATGTCGAAACCGAGGTTGAACACGATTGACCATGTAATTCCCGAGAAATCGCAAAATAAACTTACAAGAAACGTGAAATTTAATGAAATGGCACTAAAACTAGTCAGTTTGACTTCCTACATCATGACAATTATTAATGTTTAAATACAACGTCATCTTGTTCTTAACCCTTTCGCTTTCCATCGTCTTAAGTCGTTGTAGAAATGGCTTAGTCTACGGCTGCATGTATCTGGCCAATAGCAGAAGAGGCATACCGGAATAGACTTTACTTATTGGTAGATACGTCGGTCACATGATTAATGTTCTTTTTTTTTAAAGATAGGCAATACTTGCGGAAGTGAAAGAGTTAATAGATGTCGATGTATTACGAGTATATACTAGCAAAAAATTTTCAATTATCGTTTTTAATATTTTATTCGGTGTCATAACAACGGTCGATTCGCTGACTTCGTCCTAAGTCAACCGAACTACCTAAAAAAAAATTTTTTTTATTTGGTAATAACTTATGAAATTTGAAGTGAGAATAGTCATAAGTTTGCTAATTTGGAGAGAAAATGTGTGAGAATGAAAAGTGAAACAATGTTGAGAGACCCAAAACAATATTAATTTATTTAACAACTTTTACAACTGTTTTAACTCAAAATACTTTAATACATTTAAAATATTTTAATACATTTTACAATGGTTAAATACATTCTAAAATGTTTCGAAATGTTCTAATCCTGTTTTGTGTCTCTTCAAACTATTCTCACTTGCTGAGAAAGTACGTAACTTAATCTAGTATTATCGAAAAAACTGTTTTTCGTCGAAGAAATTGATCTCATTTCTCCAACACAATATTTCTATAAGCATTTTTCAACAGGAGATAAATTCGGGATTGGTACCAATCCTGTATTTATTAATACAAAAACCGTACCGGTAAACAGATATGATACGGGTATCGCATTGTATCTGATTTAAATTACCAAGGAATCATTTTAATATGGAATTACGTTTTAATAACAATATGGCTTAACAAATAAAACAAACAAACAAAACTCTATAAATCGAATGAAATTGGAACTTTTACTGGGAAAGTCTCCAAATGTACTTTACAGAATTTTGCAGACTTTCGCAGATTTTTATTCTGCAAAATAAATTTTCTGACTTTCCCAGTAATTATCAGACTTTTGCAGAATACAACCCCTTTATGATTCTACTCTATAAATGAGTAAACAAATGTGTCTATTTTTTAACCAATTTGACATATCTGAATCATCGATCGCTAACTCCAAACTGGAGTCTCCAATTTGATACAATATATACAGTTTTATCCACACTTCCCTTGAGTCTCAACAAAATGTCACGAAAAAACAACTTCCACTCTCTAACCCCAGGTTCAAAGACGCCACCTCCATAACGGAGAACGACAACTACAACGCCGACCCCCACGTCAACCCCTCGGACTCTTCCCCCACCAACGCCGACAAGAGCTCTAACGTGGACTCAGCTGCCCTCACCGACGGGTCAACCAACACCGTCCTCGAGAACCTCCAACCTCCCACAGAAGTCTCCCCAGTCGTCGCCCTCAAAAGCAAAAAGCCCACCGACCTCTCCTGCGAGCACTGGTGCAAGTGTTGCGGTCGCAAACTAGACTCCGGCACCCGGGACGACTCTGCCAAGGACGACAGCAAAAACGTCATCTCCATCACCCTCCCAGAAGACCTTCTTCGCATCACCCTGGAGACGCCCAACTCCCTGGAGTCGACCATCACCGTCCTGGAGAACGACCGGGATGTCCCGGGGAAGGTCCTCCGGGACTCGCACAGCCAGACGGAGTCCTCCAGGAAGTCGCTGTCTTTACTCAACTACTACACCTGGTTCCAGAGGCGGAACCGGTTGCCGGCGAAAAATTACGGTCTGGCGCCCACGTTGGGCGCCCAGCTGGAGGGTCTGCGGATCCGCAACCGGACGCCGAGCGTGAGTCGTCCGAAAACAACGTCGAGGTGGGGAAACGAAAGTTCGCTTCCGCTTCGCGATAGAGTGGCAACGCGCGGTAGAAAACACGAGGACTCGTCCGATTCCGTCTTCGACATGATTACCGAGGAAGTGCGCATCAACGTCTCGAAGAGGTTGACGGAATTGAGGAGATACAATGGACTGGGCAGCGGCCACGTGTTTTGGAACATGATGTACGAAAGGAGGAACGAGCCGGTCGGGGCGTGGTACGGGTACAGGGAGTAGGGCACCGAGGACTGGATTCGGATTTTGGACGATGGGATTTCGAACTGGATGTAGCCTTTTTGGCGAGTTGGAGGGTTTGTGGGAAAAGGTATATTGCAGGTTGCAAATCGAGGTGGGATTAAGTTGGAGTAGAAAATGGTCGAATAGAGAGGTGTTTGGTATCTGGAAATCTTCAATGGGAATAGAGAATACAAAGTATGACATGAACTTATAACTAAATACGACAACTAAATAAGCAGTAGAACTATTTCTAACTGAAAATATTTCTACTGCTTAAACGGAGTAAAGTTTGAGAAACAAACTGAGAAAAATGGAACTTCAAATTTTGTCAAATTACTGTCAATTTCAGAAAATTATTGTATTGTGCTTTAAAATAACTTTAAAATAATTTTTCTATTCCATTACGATATGATATGGTAAGTTCAAATTCTGGAAATTTTAATACGACTGTTTTATTAATGTATGAAAAATGAATTCATGTTAAAAAAACTCAATGCAGATCTAGTCGATAGAGGCCATATTTTTGTTGAGCAATCCTGTGTAAAATTTGTTTAAATTTTAAGTAAACTAAATCCTCATTGTGCTGAATAATTTACAAGTCCTTTAAACTAAGACTAAAAGTTTTAGCTAAAATTTATACTCACAGAGTACACTCTTTTATAAATTATTCAAAGAACGAGATTTGCACAAAATAAATCAGTTGAATATATCATAAAATTATTTCGAAATTGCATTGAGTTTGGAATAAAATTTCAGGTTTTCATTTCTTTATAGTGTTTTCAGATTACTATTTGATATGATTTCTTTATATACAATGTATGGATATACATAGTTGATCTTAATGAATTCAATAATTAATTATGTATGAAAATGTTTGAAACAAAACTTTATAACTGCCTCCTATCTTCTTATTCTTGAAAACTTTCAGTAAAAAATAAAAATAATCAAATCCTCAAGGAATATTTATCTAGAAATTGTTTAATTAATTATATCAACTCCATCTATCTAATCGAACGACACAATGTTTTGTTATTTCATTATTTGCATTCTAATTTCTTACTTTGAAATTCCAGACATGCAAAGATTCCGGTAAAATAAGAAAAAAGAAAGTTGTCACAAAATGAATGTTTATATCAAGAAACAATTATTATTAGCTTATGCAAAAAGTGAAATCTAACTAACAATAACCATCGAACTAACAATAACATTGCAAATCCAGTTCCGCCGTACCTTTTTTCTTATTTTACTCCACAAATTTGTACTTCATTCATCATCACGTCAATCAATCAATTGACCAATCAATCCATAAAATGAGTAACAAATTAATCGAATGGCATAAAAGCGACGCCTGCATATAGATATGTCTAACTGATCGACGTTCTTGTAGAAAGAAGTGCGCGAATCGAGTTCTAACTGGGGTAAACTCGAGCTCTGAAAAAAGGAGAAGGAGTATGTTGGTATGGAAAGGAAATAGCCGTTCGGATGAGCAGTATGTTCAGTGAGAGTCTGTGAGCTTGTAAACAGATCGGCTGGTTGTTTCAAGTATGTCGGTAGAAAACGTGTGTTTATCGTAGTGCGGAGTTATCACATGGACATCTTTGGGAATTTAATATAGTTTGACAACCAGATCCTACACTTAAGTACACCACGTTTTCGAGGATGAATATTCCACACAATGCTGTAAGTTGCCAGAAAAATGCCATTACTTCCAACCACACTTCCAAGTCAATTATCCCGAAATGTTATTACTGTTTTTACTTAATTTTACGATTAACGACAGAAAAGTACCCATTCATGTTTTACGGCGAACATTAGAGACCTGTTTGACAATCTTTTCAGTCATCATTTAGTTTCTTTCTGCCACCCGAGTTGATAATGTACATTTTCTGATCCAAATTTACATTTTTATCACTGTTTTGGTTCCTGTTGTCAGACACCGAGATCTTGTTCTTATCATCGATCATCGTCTGCTTCTTAGATTAATTTGCGCCACTGCCAATTGGTCACACGAAATTGGAGCGCAACTGAAACCAAGTTTAGCAAACCGGTTGAAAAGAAACACCGCTCGGAGTCGAAATGCGTTGCGCGGTGGAAATAGGCGAGCACGAAATTCCGCAAAAGAATATCGTTAAAACAACGCGCGTCCCACATTAGTCATATATTTATTACAAAAGAAAGTCACGCGACGGGTGAACTTTCATTTTTATTTGATTTCTGCGACTCGCGTTTGCGACGATCTGCCGGCGTTTTGTCAGTATCGGAAAATCAGATGGTTTTTCAATGCAAATCGAAATCTTTACGGCGAATTATACGAACAATCGCGATTTTTCACGATCGCGAATACAAAGCGCTTCATTTAACTTTCTCGCCCAATAGCGACAGTATAAAACTAAATTGACCGAAAAATGGAATTTTCTTTTCGCGGAATCGTCTTTACGATTTGGGATCGTTATTGTCCCGGCGCTTTCCTTTGATTTTTCGACGACATTCCTCCGATTGTGCAGGCTGAAATTCTTTTTACTTTGTTTCGTACGAGGAAACGCAAGTAATGGATCGTAAAGTATCAACGAAATCAAATAAATATCGTCCTTTTGCGGACAAAAATATGGTTGCGCAATTTCACAAATTCAGCTTTTTATGCGACGCGTTGGAAACATTGTAAAATCCAGCAAAACTGTATATAAATCGTCTCGCGGAACGTCGCGTTTCGTGCCGTTTCGTACTTCATTAACTTCTTCTTTTTGATAGTGAAAGTTGAAAGTTTATTTGATTTTCCATTTGCATATGCATTTCGGATTGCTAAAGCTCGGATAAAGGTGTGATGGAATGTTCTGTGAGGAATGTGACGAGAAAAAAGAGAGAGAAAAAAAAGAATTGTATCGAACTCAAATTTAACACTGCCGAAAAATTCCGTTTTGTGTTTAGCATCTTATGTCACGAGAAACTCGAGATGAGCCTCTTTTACATGATCTTATGTCAAAATTAATGGCTGTCAATATTATGTGATCAGTGGTCGCATTAAAGCTTTTACTCGGACTGAGAGAAAAGATTTGAGACGTTGTAATTGATGGTACGGCAGCTGGGGATTCAAATTAAATCATATAATAAACATTGTGTAAGAGATCTGACCTAATCCGCGACTTTTTTGTCATTAATTTCTTTTTAATATAGTTATTTGTGTTTTATATTTTTTAATTATTTAAAAATATATTTTTCTGGTTAAAAATTCTTAATTATTGACGGAATTAAAGTTTCAATTTTATTTGAAAAAAAAGATTAACAAATTTTTTTATTATTTCAAAAAATTGTATTGACCTAATTCAGAAAAATTAAGTTTATTTAGTTTATATTCTTAATTTACTTATTTCAACTTAAAATAAGTTGAAATAATAAGTACAATTTTACGGATGAATGAACAATATTATTTGTTAAAATAAAATTCATTTTTAGAAAAAAGCCCATTTTACTTTAATTGATAAATAGTCAATTTACTCAAGTTAATGGCTGAAATCAATTTGGGTGCATTACCATTTTTTGTATACTCTATTTTTAATAGCAAGACAGTTAACAATAAATTGTCTGGACTATCTCCGATTCGCTTTGTGGGATAGAAACTTATGAATGGATTATCATTTCACTGTTAATATCCTTTCATTCTCGACGACCGCGGCGCAATATGTAATTATTACGGTGAATCGAGAAGCTCGCTCGATTACTTATATTTATCCGAGTATTTCATATTTTTAATCATCCTTGCTTTCGACAAAAAATTATATCTATCAATCTGTTATAGAACATCCGGATTTTACTCCGGATTCAAATTGTTTATTGCTCCTGAAAGTTATAACTTTCAACTTACAACTTTCTGTTGCGATTAACAATTTTCAAAGAGTAACGCAAATTGCAAAATGATTAACCATCACAAATATTCAACAAAGTTGATTAATGATTCAACTCAATTAAAAATGCGTTTTAAAAATGCGTTTCCGCCACTTTCATCCCGCATACTTCTTCACGCAATGTTTGCAATCCCCAAAGACTGCAAAAAGCATTCTGCACTTAATAAATCCTAAATAAAAATCCCCCTTTCGAGTTTCATAATGTAAGCAACAACGGGCAATTAAAAACAGTCCATCATGAAACTCAGGATAATAGAAACAACGAAAAAAGTAAAGTGATTGATCCAGCTTTTCTTTTCTTTTCAATTGATAGATGTTACTTTCACATGGAGTGAACGTCACACATGAAAATGGTAGCAGTCAAACGATTTTCATTTGACGCGAATTTTATCGCCATTCTTTGTTCCCTCCGTGCAATACAATTTCGCAAAAACTCAACAACTAAAAACGTCAATCCAGTTTGTCGGTTCATGAACCCTAGTGAAAGTAGGAATATATTGGCCATATAGTAAACATATTCTCAATATATTTTTAATAAAAATGTATATTCCCTATATATTCCCAAAATATTCGCAATATATTTCAATGTATTACCAATTTTTTCAGTATATTGGGAATATATTGTATTTTTGCAATATAATTGAAATACATTTTAAATTATTGAAATATATTGGAAATATATTTCTAACTGCTGAAATATATTGGGATGTATTGGGAATATATTCGGAAAATATTGGGAATGTATGGGGAATATATTGGAAATATATTGGGACTATATTGGGAATATATTGGAAATATATTGGCAATATATTTCTCTATTTACTAGGGAAATGCTTGCTTCATTTGTCAGAAAACTGGTTCAATATTACTGGTTCGAAATCACCAACAAATTCAAAAAGGCAAAAATAAATAAATTAAACCAAAAAATAACAACCAGGACCAGGACTTGTCCTGTTCTGGGTCAGCCTCTGTTCCAATACATTGTTATATATTAATCCGCTAACCAGTTCGCTGTCATTAATAAGCGCTCACTCATGATTGGCATTTATACTGTGGGATTAGACGCGCCGTACGTACATGCGACACGTGAAAGTCCCTTGTACGTATTCGGCCGTAACCTTTCTTCGTGTCTCGCTTGGCATTGATCATGACTTTCACATCATATAATCAAATTAATCGCAAAGAATGGAAACGCATTTTTCGGAAATAATGGCGCGGCTTTCAGCATTTTTTTGGGTCACCTGTCGCAATTTTGCACCGTTTTTTAGTTCACGAAATTTTCGAGAAAAGACATTTTACTTTCATTTTTAACATTTTGAAATTTACTTCCGAAGATCGCTTGGCAGATGAATTGTTGAGTTCTTTGTCGATTGATTTATTCGTTAATTTTTATTTGTTCTTGATTTTATTGTGCTGGGGACCACATATGGCAAACTGACCAAGTCGAACTATTCGCTCGAAATATCTCAGGCGTGCAACATGCAATGATCTTTCTCCTGAGCCAGAATGAGAATGCTTCCTGTTATGCAATTTCCTCGATACTGAATCTCTTTACGCGGAATTCCCCTTTTGCGTCTTCCTCTTTTGATGATACTTTTTTTCTGTTTTAGTGCAAGGATAATGAATGCCATTTACTGTTTTTATTGAGGGTATTGAGACGAGGCGAGACGGCCGGTGAAATTGAAAGTGATAGGAAAGTGGGCGGCTTGACCGAAATCGGGTTTTCAGGTTTATGGAAAGATTTATTGCGGACTTAGTCAATTGGGTTGGTTTTGATTATTTTGTTGCCTTTTATTCTGCGATTGAATAAAATTGCAAGAGTTACATTTTCAAAAATAAAAATATTTATCAGCATCGTGTAAGTCGAATAATAAATTATCCCAAAGCCCTATTTAAACCATTTTAAAAGATTCTTGATAACAAATGTGAAACACTTCGAGATCGAGATTATTTTCTTTTGCCAGTTTTATCGTGGATCGAAATTACAGATTTGTATGGTATTATTAAGAAAGTGTTCCATTAGAGTTATATTTGTAACTTTCCCAACATTCATGGTAATCATATCCAGAGAACAATTTAAAGTACGGAAACAATACAAGTCCACGCCTTATTAGTTAACGGGAATAACGAACACATTGTTACGATCGCTAGAAGATTTGAAGCTGATTAGAACTTTATGAAGCATTATTCAACTCTGAACTGGAAACAAGTATTTCTCATTTGCAGTTTCGATGATTTCCAATTACGTTTATGGGTACTTCTGTATTGATGTTTTTGTGGTTATTTCATAGAGTTAATTTGATTAAAAATGCCTAATTTCCGGTTTTCGACAATAAACAAATTTTAGTTTTTCTAGGCAATATAATTTTGTTAAAATATTTTATATGATGATTATAGCTTCATCTGTACAATATTCTTCAATAAGAAAACATTTCAAAATAAAAAAATTGTTTCCTCAAGTTAATTATATGCTGCACACCAGCCCATTTTCGATTTACTTTTATAACGTGACACTTTTCGCAAGTGGCACCGTTACATAATACCCTTTCCCCTCACCCCGTCTAATACCATGCAACCATGAAATCACGTCAAAGTCAGCTGGTGTGCACTTTCAATTGCACACTTGCCTTTCTGAAATCGAAAAAGAGAGTTTTCGGATTACCTTCAGCTGTCACTTATCAAAGAGTCTGAACCCAACCCGTCATTATCCGTAAAGACTGCCAATAATTGACAATTTAAAGGAATCTTAATCAATGTCATACCAGGCGTGACCAAGATGCACTGGTGTTCGTGCCCAGTCATTGATGAATGCGCAGCTCCAACGTTTCATGACTGAAGATGGTCTGCGCATTTCAAGGAACAATTTGCTGATGTTCTTATTCGCTCCTCACATTCTAAAATATTTTAATTAGAACATTATATCTTTTGAAACACTACTCTAATTTCCTGTACCCAAAAACAGTCTTGAAATTGAATATTACCATAAACATCTTCTGTTCCCATAAACATTTTCATTCCAGAGTCAAAAATCATTCATCTCTTTCATCACCTAAAACCCATCCTCCATCCAGAACAATATCTTTTTTTAGTTACATCAGTGTCTTCACTTCAAAACCGTCTTCAAACAGGTCACACTAAAACTTCAACCATCGCTTTTATCATTAAATAACTTTTTCTCTCAAAACCCAGAAAGTCTCCAAATTTGATAATCGACTTCGGAGACTCCAGAATCAACTTTGGAATTTCCAAATCTGCTAATCCTTGTTTCTATTTCATTTCAGAGGATAATCATGTTAATAGTCATTTTCTTCTCAACCGTGGAATCCTCATCGCCGAAGACGGATGAGACCATCCTCAAGAACGCGGCCACGCAGTTGGACCGGCTGGCGCTCTTCCGCAAGACGGTCGAGCTGGACAAGTCCACCGAGGATGGCAAGTCCAGCAGCCAGAAGCTGGACAGCAACGGGCTCGACGAGTCGAAGAACAACGGCAGCGCCGTCAACGACTTCACGATCCCGCTCGAGGTGCTGCAGTACCTGCGCAAGCAGCTGTCCAGCGAGGCCATCGCCAAGAGCGACGCACAGAGCAAGAAGCGTATCGACGAGCTGCTCGCGGACCCGAACTACAACGCCATCATGGTGGAACGAATCAAGCGAGGCCATTCGGGCTCGTTCCTGTCCGGGATCGCGAGCAAACTGGTCGGAGGCATCGCCAGCGCCTCTTCGTCCAGCTCCAGCAGCTCGTCCAGTTCGCCACATGGACATTATGGACATAATGTAAGAGGTAGTCCTAGAAGAGAGGATTTAGAAGAGAAGATGAAAGAATTGGGACTCTGAAAGACTGGAAGAACATTGTCTGTCCTAGTTTTGAGGATTTGACCATGTGGGAAATAGATTCTCCAGTGTGAATCCAAGTGGATGCAAATAATCCAAAGATATTCCACCTTCGGATCCTACCAGTTAGGTAAATGAGGTTCTACATTGTCCTTTTCTGCATTTCAGTACGCTGCGCAGCATTTCGACATTTGGGACTTCAAGAAAGCCGTACTGAACACGCTTCTGCAGGCCGTCAAAGCGATCAGTGGGAGCGTGATTGCCCTGAAAGGTCAGATCGTCAAGGGCGGAGGCTTTTTGATATCCACTAAGGGCAAGATACTTAGTAGCGCCGGCGAAGCCATCAGCTCGTTGGGCCGAAACATAGCTAGTAGTGCCGTTGTTGCTGCACCAAAACCACCTCCGTACCCTTATCTACCTGGTAAGACGTCACCCCAATCCACAACTCAAGGCTCCGACAGAAATCAGAACGACACTCTAATTCCGAACGCCTTCTTTCCAGAGCATCACCATAGCCCCTACGACAGCCCACCTCACAGCGATGAATTTTCGTCGGACCTGTCGGCCCCTTCGGCTGACTTTGGAGGGCAGAACAGTGCGGATGACTCATCGGAAGGTAAGTCTATCTCGACCACGACTTTCATTGTTAAGTCTTGACTCAGTTCATTTTAGTCTACTTCTTCCCTACCTTAGAAAGAGCAATACATCTGATTGAAACCTAATAAAAATCTTCTTGAAGCTAATATTTCTGAATCCGAAGTTCGTCCGTGGTAATTACCCATTAATCCTCATCGACTACCCATAAATTTTACCCATTCCCTCCAGTGAATCAATCAAATCTGACTGGATGACACTTACCAAGTAATTACCATGGACAAAGTGACGATTCAATCCCCTCTCATCTATTAATGGCATTCACCGGAATCTCTAACGAGGGAAACTACGTATCTCCGTTCCAACCGACTAACATTGTACATAATTCTCTGCGGCGATGCCTTCGTTGTAAATACCGTCAATTCGGAGCAGGTTTTCCCTCTCGCTTCCATTAACCCCCCAGAAACCCCCGAACCAGGAAGCATCGGCTCAGCAGGATGGACCACCAGGGACTCTTCTCCAGTCTCAAGTCCCATTAATACCCAATAAACCCGACTAAGTTGCATGACCTAACTCGACCGGACCTGACTAATCATCTTCGTAACCTCGGAGGCCTTAACCAAAGCCAGCGGCGGCGGCGACCCTCCGGACTATATCTTGCGACTATTGCAGAGCACGACGGCGTCAAGATCGGCACCGGCACCGACATCAAGGAGCTGGACGTGAACAGTCCGAACCTCGCCGCCCTGGAGGAGAGCTTCGGCTCGCTGCCTAACGGCCAGAAGGGATCCAGCCTCTCGCTCGCGAACCTGCTCAGCACATCCATCGAGCCTCCCCGGCAGGAGATGCTGCACAGCCTGGACACCTTCGCCAATAACAACAACAACAACCCCAAGCCCCTGGAGTACCACCAGCAACTCAACTACGGCCACCCGTACGACCCCGCCTACGGGGGATTGCAGAATTCGCGCGACCCCGCGACCAACCTGGTGAACCACATCCTCCAGGAGACGAACCTCAACTACCAGAACCTCAACGGCCTCAAGTACCGCCCCGGGGACTACCTGCAAGGCTCGCCAACGTTCGCCAGCTACGGCAAGATGCAGCCTAACTACCAGAACGGCTTCCAGAAGCCGCTCCAGGAGTCGAACCTGCAACCACCGCAACTGCCGTTGTTGCCGCATCTCAACCCAGATGATCTGCACAAGCTGCAGCTGGACAAGGTTAAGGGTTATCAGTCTTCCGGGGTGCCGGCGCCCCAAGAACCCCTGAAGATACCGCTGTACCAGCTGGATCAGGGCCAGGCGAGCAGCTGGCCCAACCCCAAGTACCCCTTCCGGGACCACAGACCTCATGTCCAGGGCACGCCGGCGTTCGACATCCAGGCCTCTGTGGACATCACGCCTGGGGACTTTCGGGACGGGAAGTTCAGGTTGTAGGGAGGAGGGTGGATGTAGGGAGTGTCCCCGTTGAACCAAATGAAGATAGAAGAATTAGGTTCATAGCCTGGGTCAAGTCAGTGTTGGACTACTATCTGGGTCCAGTCTAGGTCTATATCGTGGGGATTTAAGATGGTTCGGATTTTATTTTCATCTGATTATTTTACACGATTTAGGTTTTGGGAACTTGTTTGATTTTAAGATGAAAGGAAATGGAGAACCAATGTATGCCAAATTTCTCTAGGCGAATTAACCAAATGAAGACGTCTTGGGTACTTCAGGATGTAGATTTAGGATGGATTACCGTAGCCCGAAAATAACCCAAAAGATGATCCAGTTTTAAATGCATGGTTACTACTCAATTGAGAAGATCTGGAAGTCCAGGCATGGTTCAATGGGTTGTTGGTTACCTCAGAATTACGATGCGTATTTTATATGTTCTAACCTACTCTACTTGCTGCAAAACGTGGAAAGTATGATTCAAAAGTTTGTTTTACGTATCGCGCACCGTTTTCCTCGAGGTAAATTGTTTTTGTTTCGAGTGGGGCGACGTAATTTGAATCGGCCGACCTGAAAGGTGCACCGATAGCTGTGAATCACGTCGCTCCCTATTAAGATTAGTTTCGTTGACGAACTGCTGCTAGACTTGACTGAATTATGATGACTATAATTCAATATGATGACTTAAG
The DNA here is from genome assembly GCA_022817645.1 of Ceratoteleas bidentatus. NCBI lineage: Eukaryota > Metazoa > Arthropoda > Insecta > Hymenoptera > Scelionidae > Ceratoteleas > Ceratoteleas bidentatus. The sequence continues at coordinate 13,842 of JABFPB010000822.1, forward strand.
CAGGCCTAGTGATAATAAAAAATATATTTATACATATACTCCGTTAACGCATTGTTATGTAAAAACATTTATAGTTACTGTAAGCTCAATTGCAATCATAGACACCGGCATGGGATAATAAGACAATACTAAGTTATTAATAATAGAAATTAATATATGCAAACTCCAGTGCGTTCCACATGACTTGCAGATTTCTGTCACTCGTTTACTTTAAATTTAAACTTGTAATTCTACGATCATACGGAACTCTTCGGGGTTCAAGGCACCTTAGCAATTATTCCAAATGTGATTGTCTGTAGGTAACCCACTCAATGATAACTACTACTTTAAGAAGAATTATTGATACCCAAATCGTATTGTAAATATCAGACCAACAGATTTACGTTTTTTGTCGTACTCCTCGCATCCTGTTAGCATAATTTATTGTGTGCAAAATTGTCCCCCTTTTGATTTTGGCTCAATCGTTTGCCATATTAGCCACCCAAGTCGAAAACCGAATTTCAACGTCCGAAATCAAACTGAACTTTGTTCCAAAGAGTTAAAGCAACCCAACGACGAGAAATGTATCCCCTAGACGTACTACTTGCGGATATTCCTATTTAAAATAAATTATTATGTTAAGAAGTCGGTTATTTACTTCTTTTATAACATGCTCTGGCAAGATTTACTAACTTGATCCCCATGTGAAAGAAGATGTCTGTTTGTTGAGGATCGTTTGTAATTTATCGATTTTCTTGCAGTGTTTTACCTGTACTTGTATCCACGAGGGACGAAAAGTCGCAAGTCGAAAAAGCCACTGAAAATCACCCTGAAGCATTAACATTTTTCCAAATTAAATTATCTGATGAGCGAAAAGCCACGTGTATATAATGACGTTGTGGTAAGACGGCCTATTTACAACACATAAAATTAGAATGTAGAAGACTCCCAAAAAGACGAGCGCACCTATTCTCTTTTTCTGGTCCTCTCAACTTTCCTTTCATATTCTTTTTCAGGCTAAAGTTGCTCATGTTATTTGTAAGTACGTATTACAAAACTTTACATGAAATGACATTTCAAAACCTGATAAATATTTTCGGAGGTCGTTCAGTATTAATTTCTATAACTCAGCAAACGAAAACCAATGTAAAACAATGTTTGAATCGAATTGCGTTTTTCTTAATTGGTTTAAATTAATACCTTCTCATTGTATACCAAAATACTTCTTTACCATTTTAACTTTTTCTTTCAAATTCGAGTTTTCTTATGTTTAATCGGTTTTAATCAATAAATTTCGTATTGGTTAATATTGATTTTCGTTTGCTGAAAGCTATTTATGAAAGTTCATATGAATACTTATGCAAAATTATTCTTAACAATATAAGTAATAAATAATTAAATAAGAAATTATTAAAATCTCCGCAATTATTCGTTAAATATTCTAATTATTTCTTTCTTTCTATCTTTCAACTATTATTATTATTGTTATTATTATTTGAATTCCATTTCATTTCTATTTCCTTATGCTTTACCGAACAACCTCCTAAATGCAACAAAACGTTCCCAATTAGTCCGGGCTAACAATCGAAATTTATGTTTTTAGATTGTACAATTTTTCTATTATTGAGAGGATGGAGAAACGATTGATGAATGGGTCTGCGATCGGGTTACAATCAGAGACGTGCGACGCCATCGAAACTGCCATATCGGAAAATGCAACGTCGTGGTAACCGCTTTACGTTGATTGAGAAACATCAAGGAGAACCGCAAGAAACATTCGGCTTTCTTCAAATGTCGATTCTTCGTTCCTGGTGGAATCCAGGTGCTCTAAACGACGTGCTTGCGACTAAGTCGAAACGAACAGTACTGTGTTACCTCGAGGCCTTGCGAAAAGAGCTCATTTGCAGTACATCAATGTGTAAAGATACTATAAATAATTTGTCATTAATTCGACTCATCGTTCAACGTTCGTGCAATGGAAGCTCGATTTTGTATCTTCGTGAAATGAAATATGCAAATCTGCTTCTAAGTTGGATTCTACTCTAACTGCAATTGTACAATTACGAGAACGAGCCGCTATTTGTGTCTGTATTTAAGATGATCGTGTACAAAAAGAATTGTGTAAATCAATCAACGTATTTATCTTTAAGGAAAACTGTTAATAAAAGTTATCTCGTGTTACAGGTTCCTAGAAATTCTATTCATTAAAAGAAGATTGGAAACATTTATGTCTGAAACGGAAATTTTAAAGAAAATCCAAAGTTTTTCGTATAAATATAGATTGGAACTGGATTTCCAAAAGGGAATATTTAGTTTTCTGGATTCTGTTTCACAATCTCCAATGTTTCCAATCTTTTTTAAATAATCAGATTGTAGGAACTGGGGATTGTTATAGTGGACCAATGTTATTTGTTAAAAACGACTCGAAGTCATCGAGAATTGTCTACTACTGGTTTGGTTGTTGTAAACTCCACTACCGAATTAAACTTAATACAAAGCATCGCTATCCTTCTGCAAATAAATCTGTATTTCATTCTCAATTATTGCAACTGGAACATCACTTCTAAGTCACGGACGAGTGTCTTGGAAGCACCAAAAAAACGATAATTGACTGATCCCTTTAATCAACATTTAGGTAACATTCGTTTCTCGAAGTGTCTTGATCAACAACTATTATATCCATTTTTTCTGGCGGTTACGCGAAATAAAAAAGGGTCGAAAGTCGTCGATTGAGTGGCACCCCCGAGGGAACCTTTGACGAGAAGTTTCGTGTTGCGAACGGGGCTTCGGTTCAGCACTATGACTTGTCCATGAACCAGGGCCTGCCGTCATTGGTGCGTCGCTTGGTGAGGATTTCACAACCTGTCTCAGTGACTAACAAGGTTTGCTCGAACTGCGCTGACCATAATCCGTCAGCCGTGACTCCGGTCCACTTGTCAGGCCAGATCACATCCCTCCAAGTACCTTGCGAAATCATCGGCTCGATTGTAAACGTGTGACCAACTTTCATCACGCCGACTACTTTATTTTCTGCAAAAATGTACATATATTAATTACTTCTCGAGTGTGGATGAATGAATGAATTTTCTTAAATTTGATCCTCTTAGTTAAGGTGAAATATAAGGTACTGATACTTGAAATCTTAACTTTTCGTTAGGGTTTCATTAGCCCTACTTTTCATAAACGTTTTAATTTCTCAATAATTTCTGTAAATTACTGCAGTTATATCTAACGTATCTCAAACTAGGATATGTTGAATCTTGTAAAGTACAATTCAACAAGAGAACTTATTTTGCAATCTAAAATATAATTTCTTTTAAAATAACCCGAGAGGTATTTAAAGTTAATAACTCTTAGATCATTTGCCTACTACATGCCGTTCTCTCGCATTTTATCAAGTGATCAAATGTTTCCATCTCCTCGTGACAATATCTTCAAACATGATCAGTGACTAAGTCTATTTTCTTTAGGTGACCCCTAACCAGGCCTTATCTAATAGGATGTCTAACAACAATTTTAAAATCTCTCCTTTAAAAGAGCCATTTTCGAATGAAACATGGGTAATAAACATATTTCATTACAATATCGAGAGATACTGCTTACAGTTCACCTTTAGAAAGTTAAAGATCAAAGATTTCATTTGAAAAGATTTCATGAAATTCAAAACTAACTCGCATAATGCGGCACTTTTGGGGCAGTGTGGAACAGCCGATGTATTCCGTGTCCGCAGTAGTTACGGACGACGCTAAATCCGTGAGCTTGGGCGTGCTTTTGGATCACGTTACCAATCTCTCGGTACTTTTCCCCCGGGCGTACGATATCTATGGCTTTGGTTAAACACTCGTGAGTAACCTCCACGAGCCTCTTGATCTCTGGCTGCACGTTGCCCACGAAGAAAGTTTCGTTCAAATCTCCGTGGAAGCCGCGATGGTAGACAGTAACGTCAACTGAAAAAGATCGTTCTTGTTAAACATACGAACAATCGGGAATTATTGACAAAAAGGGTATTATCATTTCGGTTCAGATTGGTACCGTTACAAATGTCCCCATCTTCCAGAGGCCTCATATCGGGGATTCCATGGCAGATGACTTCGTTAACCGAAGTGCAGCAGCTTGCGGGAAACTGGTAATAGTTAAGTGGCGAAGGGTAGCAGTCCCTTTCGATACAAGCTTCGTAAACGACTTCGTCTATTTCTGCTGTAGTGACGCCGACGTCGATAGCCTGAGCTGCTTCGTCCAACACTTCTCGGCCCAACTGAAAGAATATGAGACATTGTAAAATCCAAGGGAAAGTGCCAAGGGATGTATATTGGAATATATTTTTATACTCCAATAATATTTTCAGAATATTATTTAACATTATTTGTTGATAGGGTGAAAGTACATTAGGCGAATAGAGAGAGATGATTAAATGGAGTTCCCTAACTTTTCCCTAACAAAATAAGGAAAAATGTAGGGGACACAAAAATTATATTTTCATTTTTATGGATTTATTTTTTATTTAGATGGTCCCTAAAATTGAAGATATTTCAAAGTAGTTATGTGTGATATTTGGTGATTCCCACTGCAGTTTCCAAGCCATGTAATTTAAGAATGTATGCTGGATTAGGGTTTCTTTTTTGTATTTCATAAAAAGGTTACCAGATAAGATAAATGTTTTTTAATTTCAAAATTTGTTTTGTAATGAATCAACTAACCAATTGTAATAATCAAACTCAAAAAACAAATTTCCCGACTTCTAAAAATATTCGTCCACTTTTCTAAAAATTGAAAATTCCTGTACTTTTCCTGAAATAATAAAATTAATTCAAGACAATTTAGATTTAGATATGGCTTTTCAAAGGGATGAAAGGAATGAAGTTTGAAGTGAGTTGTTGAAGCTTACTTTACAAGCTACTCGCATCCCTTCGATTTCATCATCATCTAATACTTTGATTTGTGTAGACCCTCGAATAGCTTCCTCGCTTTCTGGCACTCCTGTTGGATGGGATGCATAGTCTGGACGTTCGATTCTAGCAGGTACTTCACGTTGGGGTACTCGTCTGCATGGGCGCAATTTACCAGTGTACTGATAATGCGGCCATGGATTGTATTCATCCGACTTGTTTGATCCCTCTGATTCATGGAATGGAATTAATCAATATGCATACATAAAGCAAGAATTGGATATATGATATTGGAAAAAAAATATATAAATAAAATAAAAATATTTAAAAAATAAATTAGACATCTACAGTTATTAATAACGTATGATTCTTTTAATGAAAACTCATGTACCAAAAAAAAAAGATCTATTACCCAAAAACTCTCATTGAATACTGCCCATTAATAAAAATCAAATAAAACACAACACAGACACATACATTCTAAACTCTAATTTCTGGTAAATACTAATGTCATTTTAATTGAATCTTCACAGACTTACGTGCAATTTGGTGAAGAACCTTGTGCGTTTTCCAGCTGCTTTTGAAACATTCCTACAACAAAACATACTATTCACAACAATCATTGCAATGTACCAAAAAATTAATTTCAAAGCCTCTGAACCAAAATCCAAAGGACTCTCACACTGAATGTGATTTATCAATATTTATAAAGGATTTCAAAAATGTACTTAAGGAATTCAGTTTTCTTCCATTTTCAATATTCCACATGACATTGTCTCAGCAAAGTAATGTCAGTGTTCAAAACCAGCACTGAATCAGCATTTAATTTTGCCAGGTTTTGATGGAAAAAGGTTGACGAAAATACGCCGCTCTTACCTGGCTGCAGAAGTACGCGCTAATGCCCATTTTCACGCAAGTCGGGCATTGCCGGGTACCGATGTTAGCGCATCCCGCCGTCTCACACGTCGGCTTGTCCATTTCGCCGCAACAACGTGCACGCCCGAGAAATGAACTTATAAGAACGTGTCTGGTTTAAATGGCCGAAACAAATGTATAATTAGCCGTTTGAGATGATTAAAGCAGCATTTTCAGAGCAGTCCGCGGCCAGCCGAGGAGATTACTGTGTGAAACGACGTGCTCTCGCGGCAGCGCCGCCAGGCGGGGGTTTCGCGAACTGAGAGGTTTAATTATGTTTGGGTTGCGAGCACTGACAAGAGAAGTCAGTGATGTTTTTAAGAGGGAAATGTAAAATCGAAAATAGGTGATATAGAGGTGACAACAGAAAATAAGTTTAAAGACGATTTTCTGCAGAAATTGGGACGAAATGTTTTTATTCAAATTTCGAAAATACAAAAGGAGACCTGTAAACAAAAGTTTACAGTTCTAAATAGATTTCAAGTAGAATATATTGGAGGTTCTCAAGTTATGCGATATTTTCAAATAATTTCAAATAAATTCAAATAGATTAAAATAAAAAAATTACAGATTCCCATCAATTTCATATTTACTACCAAAATCCAACAATCAACTGCAATCGTCCCTCACCAATAATCAAATTCCACGTCTACCAACCCTCCACTTCCCCTCATCCCAGTAATTTCCCCTCCCTCCGTTGGCAGCTTCATCCCCTCTATTTATGGAAATCACATGGAAAACCCCCTCCAAAAATTCCAATTGTCCGTCCAAGTTATCGCGCACCTCGCGAGAAAGTCGAGTCATCCGGACCCAAATTCATCCGAGTTTGCCGAGTCGCCGTCGCGGCTACCCCCTCCCACCCCCTCGCCAAAACAGCCGCGACCACGAATCGTCTCTGCAAAAAATTCGCACAATCGGCCGAAAAAACGCCACCCTGCGGACGAGGTCGTTCCTGCTGGCCAATCGAAAATGTGAGTACCCCGAGGGCCCGCGGGACGGCGCGTTCGCCGACGAAATTGCGAATTGCGACGGATCGCGAGATTATCGCGGCACGATTGTCAACACCTAACCTCTACCGCCCGAGGATTCATGTGTAACATTTGTCTCATTTGAATTCACCCACCTCGACCCGAATCACGCATGACGCACGATTCCGACGTTATTGCCGCACGTTTTCGCTGCATTGTTGGATTTGGAAGACTCGCGAAGCTGGAAAGAGAGAGCGAAAGAAAAAAAAACGGAAACCGTCCTGCGAGTTTCCGGGGATGGCCTTTTTGTCCGTTGCGCGACTCACCGCTTTGTGACTAATTTGGATTTTTGTCGGTTTTTGTTTAGATTCAGTGCTGTAGTTGGCGTTGCATGATTCGGAGGCACTGTCTATGTTGTTAAAAATCACTGCTGTTCGGCTTGTCCAAGTGACTTGTGTAAACACAACTAACTTGCTAGATGAAATGAAATTATGTGTGACGATATACGTGTTTTTCGAGATGTTTTATTAAGTTAGTAGAGTTATATTTATGATAGTACTTTCATAGTAACAATGGTGGGAAAGGTAATAAATAATCCAATTAGCTATAAATATTCTTAATATTAAAAATCATAATAATAACAACAATAATTGAACTCATAACAATATGCTGTCAATGTATAGTTGAATGCATAAAAAGGGTATGTTTAGAGAAACTGTCAACAAATCTGGTAGAAACATGTAGATAGTTCGTACTTTGAAGACTTGCTGATGCAAGTGCTTTGTTATTGATTGTTTTCGTATATCGATACTGCATTTATGATTTACAACTCTGTCTGTTCTCTTGTTCCATTAAGATTGTTTCTAATAGATACAACTTGAGATTTTCATGATCTAATATCTGACTTGGATAATGCATATGTTGAATATTGTTGTTTGTAGGATAACCAATGTGATTCCGCATAATAGTCTATTTTCGACAATACCCACGTTTTGAGCGGCGAATTATGAAAGAAGACGATACAAATGGTTTGTTCCTATCGATTCACTGGCAAGACATATAATTTCATATTTCATAACATTTCACCTGTCGCGCCTAAATATTTTACTTTCACGATGAGTTCTCCCTTTTTAACTTTGTTCGCTTTTTAAAGCTTGTCCGCATTTAATTTATCAGTGCTCTATTCGCAAGGCATTGGTTTGGCGCTGCAATTTATTCGCTTGTGGTTTTTGTAGGCGACTGCTGCGAAGAAACGTAAAATCGATGACAAGGACCTGAGCGTCAGGAACAACGGACAAAATATCCAGTCAAATGACAACATTATAGAATTCAGCATCGACAAAAATATGTTTTGCTGGGGAAGCACGGTACATGGAGAACTTGGTCTCGGAGGTATCGAGGAGGAACATGTGTTGGCACCTCGAGAGGTCGATTTCCAAAAGGCCACTGAAATACGAGATAGTAAGATGTCATTTGCAATGTAGAAGAAGAATGGAGACACAGTGACAAAGACGTTTTTAATTGCCTGAGAATGTGTTGTTACGGATGAATGGAAGTTTCATGTAGAGATGAGGCACAAATGCAAGAGATTTTCAATTTATTGGCGATGTATATAGTTAAAAAAAATCAAATTATGCAGATTTCTTTAATTTAAATCAGATTTTGTTATTACATTTTGTAAATGTTATATCATAATAACATAAATATAGGAATTTAATTTACTATTAAAGGAAAATTCAAAGCTTCAATAATCAGTGATTTGATTTAAATCATTGATTTTTTGAAAAAGTCTGTTATTTGGATGAGTCAGTGGATAAATGTAATTTTTTTATGTGAAGTAATAAAAATGGCAATTAAATTTTTGACGAAGTGTACAAAGCGAAGATTACTTTATGACAATTGTCTTTACCAAAGTTGGATTTGCGTTTTTAGAAAGTTTGTTCTTAGTTTAGTCACTCTGAAAGAGTTTTAATTACAGTGTGATTGACTGTTGATTTATAACTTATAAAATGTATGATTTAATTTGTGAAAGTGCATTGTAAGAGAAAATCAATTATGTGTAATATGGCAGTAAAATGATTAAAGGTAATATCACGTTGTTAAGAATAATTGATATCTTTGAGTTTAATTGATATGTGGAGAACGAATTGATTGTTTCTACATTAAAACGTTTGATAATTGTCCATTACTAGGAAACATTTTTTTGCACTGTTATAATTCTTTGTTTAACCAATTCATATACATTAAAAAGAATATCGATCGTTAATTTGTTAACTGAAATTGACATATTTAAATATTTTCACAATTTTTCAGTCTCCTGTGGAGAGACCCACACAGTGGTAGTGACGCAAGATGGCCAAGTTTATTCGTGTGGCAACAATGACTCAGGTCAACTGGGTCATAATCAGTCGAGAAGATTGAGTATGTTACACTATTAATTTTGTTTTTCAAGTCTTGATAAATACACGAATAAGTGAACATTTTTAACTTAGGACTAATATATTATGAAATAATAAAATATTCATCTGCAAATCTGTATCATCGGTTTTTAATCTTGCGTTTTCTCAATTGCAGTGTTAGTTCCTGGACTGGATGCATTTGTGTTTAGAAAAACATCATGTGGAGGTTGTTACACTATGGCCTTGAACGATTGGGGTCAACTGTTTGGATGGGGTAGTAATTCAAGAGGACAATTAGGTACATTTTGAAGAAATAAAAGCCCGTGATATTTACACGTAATGATGATAATAATTGTTAATGAAACTGTTTTTCTAATATTTTAACATTGTGTTTTATTTGTAGCAATGATATAATGATATTTAGATTAATTAGATTATTATTATATTTGGATTATTAACATTATGTTAATTGCATGAGTTTTTATTTCAGGGTTAAATTCACATGCTGCCGTAGAACGTGTGCCTTGTATGGTCAAGTCGTTAGGAACAAGTGTGATAGTACAAGTGGCCTGTGGCTTAGAGCATACTCTTGCTTTGACCAACAATGGAGAACTGTATGCCTGGGGATCCAACAGTGATGGCCAGCTGGGCTTGGGCGATGACATTCCTAAATCAATCAAACCGCAATTAGTCGAAAGTCTGGCTGCCGTTCCCATTGCATTTATCGCTTGCGGTGGTTATCACAGCATTGTCGTTACAAAATCGGGTACACTAACTTTCCTTCATTAACTCTAAAACGATAAAAAAATTTAATTCTAACTTAAAATCCATACTGAAGTTAAAAATTATCCTTAATGGAACACAAACCTTAAAACACAAACTTTTAAACGTTTATTGAATATTTAATGTTTATTTATGTTAGTTTTAGACAAACATGTTAATTTGATTGTTTAGGTACTGTTTTTGGATGGGGTAAAAACACATTTGGACAACTTGGATTGAATCATACCACGAATAAGAGTTTGCCTTGTCAACTTCGGACACTGCGAAATGTGAAAGTGCGCTATGTTGCTTGTGGGGAGGAGTTTTCTGTTTTTTTAACGATGGTACGGTAAATTGTTTGGAAATGAAAGAAAACTCGATTTATCAAATGCGTGATATTAAACGTGAGTTTATCGTTAGGATGGTGGAGTATTTAGCTGTGGTGCAGGAATGTATGGTCAGCTGGGACACGGTAGTCATGTTAACGAAATTTTGCCACGTCAAATAATGGAGCTTATGGGTAGTGTGGTTACACAGGTAATTGTTAACTTGTCTTAAAACTGATTTTAATTGATACAATATAAAATTACACCCAGAAACAAAATTTATTTGCCGAAAATGAATAAATTTACTTTGAAAAAGTTCATGTCTATTTGTAAATTCCTTCATTTAAAGTAACTACATACTTAGTTACATTCTTTTTAAACGAATAATTTATTTACTAGAAATAAGTTACATGCTTAGTGCAAATTCTAATGCCTTTATCAAGAATAAATTCAAAATATATTTGGATCTATTAAATAATTTTTTAGATTGTACCTTTTTACAAACATATTAATCAGCTTTTTGTATTTTTTGTAGATATCCTGTGGAAAGCGACATACGTTAGCATTGGTACCATCTCGTGGTCGAGTTTACGCGTGGGGTTTAGGTGGTGCAGGCCAATTGGGCGCCCGAGTGACCCAAAGTGTGACAACGCCACAAGTTGTTTTGGGTCCCTGGGTTGCGCCCAATGGAGCTGCGATGATAACTGTGGATTCCAATATTCTGAGTCCATATGCCATAGACTGCGTGGTTAAACATATTTACAGTGGCGGTCACCACTGTTTCGCAATAGTCACACCAAGAAAAGTATATACAATGATTATGATTATTATCATTTATTATAAATTATTCATTATATAATAAATGTCAATAAATTTTGTTGGTTTATATGTGATAATCAATTGTTTTATACATTGATTCATGATTTCAGGACAATATACAGCCCGACGACTTTCGCGTGTACATTTCTAATTCTCAGATACTAACGATTACTGAGAACGAATTAAACATGTGCCAAAGAGTTCCGGATGGATCACCCATTGATCACGACTTAATGATGTAAAGTTTTTATGACTTTATTAATTTAATTATTTAATTATTTTGTTTCAAGCATAACTGCTGAATATTTGATACCATTTTGGTTAGTTTAATGCGCAATTTATTTTTTTTGCAGGTATTTAGAAACCGTTTTCAAAAGTCAAGCCTGTATAAATGCGTCTTTCTTACTTGAGAATGACACCCACTATGGCAGCTCTAGAAAAAACCATGGGGTCAATTTTGAAAAAGCGAAACAATCCTTTGAACTCATTTCACATTTACAAAACAAAACCATCGCTGAGCTGGTATGCATTTTTCATTTACTCTGCAAAACTAGAGATTTTTTTTAATATTTTGCATATTCGAATATTTTTTGAATATTGTATATTTTCTTATATTTTGCATATTTTCTGCCTATTTTTGCATATTTTCGTATATTATTAGAAACCTTTTCTTTAATTAAAAACAACCTTTAAAGAAAATCTGGATTTTTCCTGCTTAAAACAAAAGTTACATATTATCCACAGTCTAATGATTAATGTACACTCTCATTTCACAGATATTTACATCTATATGCGAATCCCTGATACCCTCCTTGAGATCGTCGCCTCCGGATATTGAGACTTTACGAATCTACCTCGTTCTCCCATACTATCACGAATTTTCCGACAAATCGCACTGTTACATGCTTCACAAACCTTTCTGCAAAGCCGTTTTGAATTTACAATCAGAGGCGAAAAAAATTCTCGGCCAATGGTGGAGTGAAGCTCCTAAGGATTATTTCGAAAAACTCGTTTTGAATTACAAAGCACTGGTTTGGGACTCATTAAAGCACCCCAAGTTTGTGGAGAATAAGGTGAGACGATTGATATGATCTGCTCTTTATCTTTGCAAAATCACAATAGTCCTTTACAACTTATATAGTCCATTAAGTCCATTAATAATAATAATAGTTAATAATAGTTGTTTCGTACTGTTCATTATTTTTTTACAGACGATTCTTTGGAATTCCGATTTACACATATCCCTCGACATGCTGAAATTTTTAAGTGACCTGAACGTGATGAGTGAGGAAGTGTTCTATGTAGATGACTTAGTAGACTGTGTGAATATTAGACAAGATTACTACTACTGGTACAACGAACCAGAATCGGTAGATACAAATATTCCAAAACGATGATTAATATCATTAAAATAACAATGCCTATATTCTACCACTATTTTTCAGAGTCGGAAGATATTCTTTTGCAACTATCCATTCCTTTTCAATGCTCATGCCAAAGTAGAATTACTAGAAACCGACCAAGCTATACAGGTAAATTTTACCATCAATTCAGAAAAAGCACAATTTTTTATATCTGATATAACTGTTATGAAAAAAATGTAATATTGCAATTGTTTAATATCAGATGCAACATGCCGTAAACCAAGCAGTCACTCGAGCCATCGCTAACATTTTCTTCCCGGTTAATGACCGTAATCACGAGGAATTTGTCCAGCTGAATGTGTCTCGTCACAATATCATCTCTGATACATTCGAGGAACTGTCGAAGTACAACTCGTCGGACCTGAAAAAGCCACTGAAGGTGAGCTTCGAAAATCGATTGTCGGGTATAGAATTAATAGAATCATCGTTAATTAATCGAATCATCCTCTTAGATCAAGTTCCACGGCGAAGAGGCGGAGGATGCCGGTGGAGTGAAGAAGGAGTACTTTATGCTGTTCATCAAGGAAATTTTGGACCCGAAATACGGAATGTTTAAGGAGTATGATGAGACGAACACGATATGGTTCAATGAAGATTCGTTTGAAGGCGAGCGGATGTATTTTTTGGTCGGCATCATTTGCGGATTGGCAATCTACAATTTCATCATCATTAATATGCCTTTCCCCTTGGCGTTGTACAAAAAATTATTGAACGAAAAAGTCGGACTAAATGATCTTAAGGAGCTATCTCCGATTTTGGCCAAGTAATAAACTTCAAATTAAATAAAATAATAGTGATATACTTCAAAAAACTCCATTAAATGAAAATAAAACCTGATCAAGGTAAAAGTGAGATGTTTTTCTAAATATGCTCATTGATCATCTCTTATGATTTCAGGAGTTTGCAAAACTTGCTAGACTACGAAGGCAGCGATCTAGAAGAAGTCTTCTGCTTGAATTTCGAAATCATTCGAGACGTTTATGGCGAGAAAAAGGTGCACGAACTTATTCCCAATGGCAGCCAAATTCCAGTCACTGCGGAGAACAAGTAATTAATCCTGATAAACTAATTCATTTTATTGTAATGTGGATTGGGGTGTATAATAATAATAATACTTTTTTGATAATTTCAGACAACAATTCGTCGATCTCTATGTGGATTACGTCCTCAACTCGTCAGTCGACAAACACTTCAAACCGTTCAACAAAGCGTTCCACGAGGTCTGCGGAAGTCAAGTGCTGAAGATTTTCCGCAGCCACGAATTAATGGCCCTTGTCATTGGGAATGAGAATTATGACTGGCAAGAGTTGGAGAACAATGCCAAGTACAAGGAAGGGTATACAAAAGACGACCCGACCATTATTATGTTTTGGCAGATTTTCCATGATTTGCCACTCGAGGAAAAGAAGAAGTTTCTACTGTTCTTAACTGGCACCGACAGAATACCTATTCGAGGAATGAAAGCCATAAAAGTACTTATCGAACTGAGTTATAAATTTCGTTATGAAAAATAGGATCTGGTGACAAATGGCATTTGATAAATGACAATTTCAATTAGACTAAAATTAAAAAATATTAATTTTTATAAACTGGACATTTTAAATCCTCGCAAAATGATTTTACATTTACAATGTGATTCAGCTAAAGAATATTTCTTTTCAAATTTCAATTTTCACCAAATTCTACTGGGGTCTGACGTGAGGATGTGACCTAGCAAAATGGAGCAAAATTGCAAACATTTTTCATAAAATTTGATTTACTAGCTAAGTAAATCAAAATTGCACATTTGTTCCACTAATTCCACTTTTTTCTCTAAAAATGGAACATCGTGAACAATTTTCCAGATGGCACATCGCAGTATGTCGGATCCCAATACCTATTTCCATTTATCACCTTATTGACCATCTAAACCCATTTACAGATTACAATTCAGCCAATGTCCGACGACAATTATTTGCCAGTGGCACACACCTGCTTCAATCTGCTCGACTTGCCGCGTTATCAGACCAGAGAAAAGCTGCGTTACAAGCTCCTGCAAGCGATTCAGCAGACCCAAGGCTTCTCCCTGGTCTAAGCCACAGCCATAAACATCATCCAATGCGCAATCCTAAAAACTCGTGACGGACAATAAAACAGGATTGTAACCCAAGCTGTAAAAATGTGAATATGACTATTGCGAGAATAGACGCATTTTGTACCCAATCGTTCGTCGCTCGTGGCGCGAGTGCTGTTTTTTTCGTTTCGTTACTCTTTTTATATTCTTGTTCGCCCGTTGGACTCGGTCAAACTTGTCAAACATCGACCGATCCCGACGCCGACCGCCGCGCCACTCGAACTCAGGGAATCATTTTTAAACGAATTATTGGGCTTCGTGAGTCTACATCGTGTTGTACCTAGCAGGTAAATATTGTTATGTTGACTAATCACGAATCGAGTTGATAGGTAGTGAGAAGACATTTTATTGTTCACGACCAGTAGCTTCGCCATCTCCAGATGAGACTTTCATGCAAAGTTAAAGGGAAAAAAGAGAGAAAAAGAAAAACCCTTTTTGCTCAGAGCTGTACAGTTTCCCTGCGCTTTAAGCTGGATATATTTTTACAGTCTTTTCGGAACAACGAGACCACTCGATCATTTGACTCCTTCGTTTCTGCAGACTGGTTTTAACTTAGACATTGCGAATCGCGTGATTACCTCACTATTCCCTTTTACCGTTTAGGTAAATCAACAATTTTATTTCATTGAGCTAGGAAGCCCGGGGATACTTTTGTAAGATATCAGTCCAGTTGTTGTACAGAACAAATAAATTATTTATTTATCCAATATCATTTTCTCATTTCAATGAATAGTGACACTTTCTTCGAAGTGGATAGTTTATGTTTGTTGGTGTAGAGATTGAATGCAAAGGAAATGTGAAAAAGTAACGAACAAGAAATAAGTAGAATGTATTAGATGAAATAATGAAACATTGAAAGAATCAAATGACAAAGTTGCAATACACCTTTCGTTATAAACATCCATTTGATACGTTTAACAAATGTAATTGAATTTCGTCATAACTTTGTCCATGCTATTTGCCTATTAAAGTTTATTTGATCTGATTGGTCATTAGGAAATAATCGTTGATTCGTTTAAATCCTTTTGATTTTAATAGGAAATACCACTACTGATTACAATTGGACTACAAGTGCCCAGGGATTCCCTACTATGGTTATTAGACTGTGGATAATATGCAATTTGTTTAATTTTAAGCAGGAAGAAGCCCACTTTTTGGGTAAAGGTTGTTTTTTCAGTTCGCGAAGTGATTTTTAATAACATACAAAATTCACATTTTTATGCAAAATTATGCAAAAATATACAAAATATGAAAAAATATGCAGAAAATATGCAATATGCAACAAAATAAGCAATATACAAAACTATTCAAATATGCAAAAAATGTTATTCATATTTTAGACGAGAGTAACATCGAACAAACTTCTACATAAAGATTTAACAGTGTTTCTTATTAATTAGAAGTATACATTTGCACATAATCTACAGTTTAATGACTTTTCTCGTATTGTACATGATGAGTTTTTTTTTAATATATAGTTCATTGATATTTAATAAGTAATTATCATGGACACATTTATGATTCAATGATAATTGCAGTAAGATTTAATCAAAATTAATCCATTTTTTATGAGATATATTTTATTACTTGAAAAGTTCTGTAATTTTTTATTATATTCATTACAGTTTCTCATAATTGAAACAGTGTTAAATTGGTTAAAAACAACAAATTTAATAATAAATAAAATAATGTTGAATTTACTCTTTAAATATGTGTGTTTTATCAACTGTATCAACTTTTTTTCGAACACTAGCATATACGTCGTTTTCAAATTCCCTGCTTTTCAGTAAAATAAGTTTCTCTACATCATATAGATTTTTTTAATCTATGATGTAAAGAAACAATCCAAATAGTTAAAACTGCTAATATCAATAGATTTCTGTAGCTTTTTCTTGTATAAGTAATAATAATTAAAGTAGACATATTTTTTAATTAACAAAAGTTTTAAAAAAGGGCCAGTTCCAAAATGCTCCTAGGAGTTAATTTTATTTTCAGTTTTTGATATTTGTATCTGAAACTGTTCATAATTTCATAACAAACAAATTGTCAGACAGAATTCTGATAAACTTCTTTTCAGTTATGACAAATTTCCAGATGTTTTGTGGGTAATATATTAATAACTTTGTTAAAAATGTGTATTTTTTAACAATATGTAGTTTTTTGTAATATTTTTCTGAATACGTGAAATAAAAAAAAAGTTAAATCGTGTGATAATTGAGCTTCTAAAAGCATTTTGTATCTTGCACATTTTGAAAAATAAATTATGGAGATAAATCGATTAAAACATTTATTTTGATAAAATTTAATTTCTGATATCGCATATTAAATTCTACGTTTGAATGAACCCTTGTAAAAATAATTCTCTGAAAATTTCTGACAAAAGCTCTGAAAATTTCTGAAACTCTCGGAAAAAAGTCTAAAAAGTTTGCCAGTCCCAGTTATGACAGATTTTCAGTGTTTTTTTTTAGAAATTGTCAATGGCATTCAGCCGCGATCTGAATTTCAGACATTATCAGACTATTTCGGAGAATTTCCGACACTTTCGGAGCTTTCTCGCAATTCCTGACAGCGTTTTTTTATGCCGGTGCAACAATGTCAAGCATTTTTAGACTTTTTCAGAAAATTTCAAACACCATTTGAGTTCCTAGGGATTCTTAACGAGAACAAGTATGATAAAATCTGATGTCTGAAACTGTTTTCAGAGAT
>JABFPB010000823.1:0-31141 GCA_022817645.1 Ceratoteleas bidentatus
TTGGTAATTTTGGCGATTTCTGTTCTAATATACTCAGTTTACCGAAAAGTTTGGTAAAATTGTCAGATCTTTTTTCCCGTATATATGCAGAATATGACTTATATGCCAACATATATGCCTGCACATATACCGACGTACTTGCCTATATATGCCTACATTTATACCGATGTGAATGTATATATATGCCTACATACATACCGAGGTACATGTCTATATATGCCTGCATATGTACCAACGTACATGTCTATATATGCCTGAATGTATACCGAAATCTAGCATATCTGCCCATACAAGCTAGACTTATGCAGACACATGCAGATGCTTCATCTACCATAAGCTGCATATATAACACAATTACCATATATATGTTCCTCTTTACCTGAGCATTGTTTCTAATAAAAAAACGGGGTTTTTCTTAATATTTCATAGATAAATAAATAGGTTAACTGAAAACACTTTTATATTTTTCAAGTAAAACACTTTTTGTGTTTTGAAGTGATTTGTATGAAAACAATTTTTTTAAATCAAACTCAGAAAAAACCGCTGCTGTATTTGATTTTAAGGCGAATGGTGGGATATAATGATGTGGATTTGCAGAAAAACCATTCAGATAGAGCGGGATTCAGAGCCCCAATTTAGAAGGAGAAAGAGAGATGGATGGAAAGAGGTTTTGAAAGGACTGAATTGGGGAAATGGTTTACGAGGAAGTAATGTACTGTTTAGTGGAAGTCGAATAACATTGAACTGATTCTATTGAACTGTCAGAACTTATATATTTGAGATTAAATTCTGATGAAAAAGAACATTGTTGTTTGCAGCAAGACAGATTTGAGTCTACATTTTATAGGAAACCTGAAACAGTTATAAACTGATAACCTTTCATATGGTCTGGTACTTAGACGGTAATATGAATAAATATTCGATTTCATTGATTCAGTTTTATAGACTGATAATTGATTTATGAATAGGTTTCTTACAAAATCATGTATAGCCAGCTGTTATTAATACTATCTATGAATATTCAATGTCTATGACTATTATATATAGAATAACAAACTATGAAGTCATTTTCTTAAAGATTTTACTTAAAGCGTCACAGTTTTAGATGTGGGAGATGGATTAATTTAAGAACAAACTGCCTCACTAAGAAAAAAATGGCGAATTCGCGAATTCTGCATCACATCCTGCAATCATCATTAATTCCCAACATCGCTACAAAAAGAACTTTTTGTAGCGATTCAGTATAATTGCTGTGCACAGCAATTATACTCAAATCAAAATTAAAATCTGATTATTTTCGTGAAAATTACTTTGCAATACCATTTACCAACTGCGTTTTCCATTCCTACATCTGTAACCATCTAAAAAGCATCAACCTATCACATTTTTGTTCGGTACACAATTACAAACATTCACACCAAGTTATCTGAAATCAATTTCCGCATCCCCCGCAGATTCGCTTACCACCCCCACCGAAAACTTGTATAACCCAAATAAAATTTGCTATATACACCAAACCAGTCACGTATACGTGACTGGTTTCAGTCGACAAAAGTTAGTCCTGTTGACCACACCGAGTTTACTCCATGATAACATCATAAACACATTTTAATACCCAAACATTTTCGTTAATCGAAACAACGATTCTTCCTGAACTTCCAACTCATCAGCTCACAAATGTTTATACTATCCAAGTTGACTAATTTGCTCTGAAACTCTCCCTGCAGATGTCGCTTTCTCTGTTTCTCTACACAGGAATTTCCTACTCGGTGCGGGAAATCGGTCGAAAGATGTAGGAAATTGCGCTATTGATTTTGCATTTTTGAATAAGTCATGAGATCGAAGCGCTTGTTCGCCGCGGCCGATAACATCAACAGACCGACGCGAATGGAATCGCGAGAGCAGCGCTCGAATGGAGCCGCGATTTCCAGCACTCGGGCGGAATACAAATAAATAATTGCGCCGCGCGATTTTTGCGCACAAAGAGAAACGCCCGAGGCCTTATGACAGTAGAAATCGTCGCGGTTCAGCGGATCTCGATATACATCCGACTAATTAACGTTCCGAGAGGCGAACAATCATCGGTTAATTGAATTCACTGCCGATTGAATGCTGACGTCTAACTTTTAGGTTTTAATATCTAATATCCGAGGTCCAGTTGGGTAGAAAAGTTCACTGAAGAATGCACCCCTGGGGATTTCTCAAGGTTGTCTGGTCGCTTAATCTTTGAGAGAAATGGTCCTTGAAAAATTACTGTGCGCAGTAAAAGCAAAAGTGCAAAATTGGCCTGTCGGCAAAAATAATAGAAATGTCACCTTTGGACAAGGAGCGTAGAAAGGAAGTAGATATAGATATATAATCCTATTTTGCTGTGAGTGACTTATGATTCTATGATCTATGCAAGTTCTGTCTAAATGATTTCAAACATGTAGTGGAGCTAATAGAATTTTTTACAAGGCACAATAAACAGAGTTATGTGTGCCTTGGGTAATTAGGTTTTACACGATATGCACAGGAATTTCAGACGTTAAGAGTAATCACAATTATATTAAATGTGGAATGCGTTAAAAAAATTAAGTAAAAAGTGTAAATCTAAATGCCACCGTATTGCTGTTAATCAACTGACATTTCGAGTTAGAATGTAATTTGCGAGTTTTCTTCTGTTGATAAATAGTTGGCAGCTTTTTACTTTTGCTTATTAATTTTTCGTTGCAATCTGAAGGTTTTACAAATTTAATAATGACTTCAAAGGTAGTCATTGCATTATATGAACATTCTATACAAAACTGAAAAAGCTTTTGTTGAAAATAATTTGTGATGAATGCATACAAATACTTAATGAAATGATGTTGTTATACATCTTTTTTGCTGTTTCGTCCTTGAATTAACATTAATTCAAAATATAATAAAAATCGGAGCTTTTGAATGCATAAATATTTCATAAAAGTATTAAAGATAAAAAGTGGCAGGAAACGAATTTGATCAAATAACGTGGTCAGTAGGAACACAGTACAAATTACACATTTTGCGAAATACTGCAGCCTTTTATTTTTATTACGACGAAAATGCAGTTTTACAAACAACTTGCAAGCATTTGCACACATATTGGAAAAATACGAATAAATTCGCCAAATACTCAAAATACCTTCTACTTTTACAACTCAACTGCATTTTTCCAACATATGCCGTGTAAAACCAAATGTAATCTTACACATCGTGTTCCCACTGTCCCTCAAAATAAACCACCAACTTCGTTATCTTTCTAAACAAAAACCTCTTTCTGCACCAATATATATCCAACAATAACAAAACCGACGTTATTTGAAAACATAAATTTTGTATTAACATTTGTTGCTCCATTTATACACCTCCCTGAAGTACCATCTTCGCACTATCCCTTCAGATGAAATTTTTCTTCCCGATTGAATAATCCGCTCAGATTTTCGTCGCTCCAAAAATCACTTCTGCCCGCGCAATCCGCGTCATCGACATCGGCGCCGAGAAATTTCGAGCGTATCGATTTTCTCCGGGCAGCCGCGCTCATTAGCGCCGCCAATTCAAACAAACACAACAGCCAGCGGATCCGCGCGTGACGCGTCGCGAGATATTCGCGCGTGGCTAAGCGAATGGTTCTTTGTCAACGGCAGACACGCGCGAGCTGCCGCGTGTCTGCATCTTCGCGGCGCTGACAGTGCCGAGGTTCTCGGAATTCCGCATGCTTTGTTCGCCAAGGCGAAGTGCTCTAGAAAATATTATTCTTTGTCGAACAATATCACGGCTTGGAGTGATTGTAGCTTTACGACCGTTCCGGGGCTTTCTGGCCAACTTTGGGGTGATAAAGTCTGAATTTGTGAAGCAAAACCTGACTTGGAAAGGAAAAAGTAGAGTGGAAGAAAAGTGATCTGAAAAATTACTGTTTATGGAGAATGCAAAGAAATGGATAATAGATGAGATTTGCCGAAAAAGGATATTGTAATGTTTATTGGATATATTTGGATATATTGGATATAGAGGACAAAGAAGACTTCTAAGACAAAGAAAAATTTTAAAAGACTTTCTTGGACATGCAGCATTTGATTTAGTTTTTATTTTCAAGTAAAGTCTTATGTGAAATTTTAGGTATGCATTTAGGTATTCTTTTAGGTATGCATTGATTCGCGGATTCCCACGCGAAAAATTCATCGTTGAATCATTAAATCTTAATTCAGTCTACTATATAATGCAGTTGAACGTGAGTAAACTTGGCGTTGGATTCCTTTGATGAAACAAGTTTAGTTAAATTGGTGCAGTTGCACATACGAAACATTTACTTCGATTATTTCATTAATATTAAGCTAGAGTGAATCAATGTTACAGTTGAACCCCGCATCAAATATCAGAACCATATCAGTCTAGAGGGTGTTAACCTGCTATCAACTTAATTCGTTTCTGGCGAGCTACTTAAATTAATTTTTCTTAAGTCATTAAGTGAAACATGATTAGATGTCATAATATAATATCAATTAAATAATCATTTAAATTTTAAAATTTTTAGATATCTTCTTCTTACAAAAATTCTTTATATCATAAATACGATTTAATGTCCATTTTCAATACAAACATGCTATTGTTAGATTTATGTTCAGTTGTATATCATGGCATATCAAATAGTCTCAATCAATTTTTAATAAATTCAATTTCACTGTTTTCGAAACAGAAAACATTCAACATCTAATCTCGATAAAAACTCAACCAATATATCCATAATTATTATATATCCATAAATATTATTTCATCGATCTTTCGCAATGCATGATTCTAGGAAATTAATTAATTGTCTCAAACTCATCGCAATTCGATTCGAGAAAACCTCTCTTCAGCCAAGCTCGAACAGTTCCCATGAAATAAAATGTGAAATTCGTCACATTTTAATTGGCCATTACTATACACCAACGACATTCTTAACTTCTCCTAACTGCACCTAAAAGGCTAAACAACTCAATCCCCGTTGCCATTTCCTCCTCGCAATCCGACGTAAGTGTAATCCGGATTCTCTAAACCGACTTCTCCGGCATTCCAGACTTCGCGGCCTTTCCGGAAACGCTCATTCCCACCAACCAACCGCCGCTCTCCCCAATTTCCCATGACCGCTCGTTTGGCGCATCCAATTAGCAATCGCGAATTCCTCGGAAGATCGCGCAATCCGAACAATCGCGTCCGACCCAATGAAACTGTTATCCGTGTTAAAATCAAACATCACTTCCGAACAAAGTACGGTAACAGGAAACTTTGGCGTTTTGAAAATTGCAAATCACTTACTGATTCACCTAATCCGAATAAAATAATTGAACAACTATCACAAGGTCAAACGTGGTTGAGATAAATATCACAGTTTGCGTCACCTTAAGCATTATTTATTCTAACTCTTAAATTCGGGCTATTTTCAGTTGGAAGTTCTTAAATAACAAAACGAAAACTACTAAATTCGAACAGCCAAATAGAACTATTCCTAACAAATCCACCTTTTAGTTAGTTTTGTTCCTTTCAATTAAAAAACTGAAAGGAACAAAAAAAGTTCAGACCTTTTGGTTTGAACTTTTTTTGGTTTGAAAATCGTATCAGTGACAAATATTATTTAATATTAAAAAAGATTTTAGAAATACTTAAAAATATTTATATTCTATAATATTTTATAAATATTATTCACTGATAGATCTGTTTAGTAAACTGTGATAATCAAAATTCCGACCATGTTATTCCACTGGAAATTATTAGGGGATTATCAGCTAAATTATCAGCCAACATTTCGACAACAGCGTATTTTCATTTTACGCGCTCCGAGTCGAAAACCCGGACGCCGAAATTGCATTACTGTAAAGGTCGAAGGGCCGCGACCTTTGATCGACCGCTCTTTCGAGGGTCCCCCGCTGATTGGTAGTACAATTAAAAACTGCACTAAGTCGCGCTCTCATGGCCAAACCGATTGTCGCAATCAGCGCGACCTCCCGGAAATTCGGGACATTTTAATCCCGCTAATTGCCACGCGACTTCCGGGAGGTAGGGGAGGGGAGCTTCGAGCGCCGAGCAAATCGTATTAGAGGAGAAAACAGGTTGAGGAAATGTGATGAAAAGAAGATAGGGGTGAAAAGTGATGAGGGTGACGTGTCAAATGGGAGAGATAGTAATTTGAAGTGGTGAATGGTGGTTTAAGATTAATTTAGGGAAGAAATTTGTAGTTATGAATATTTTGAGGCATGAAGGAACAATGTAAAAAATGTTACTCGCGTGCTGTGTCATACTATATTATATAGTATGACACAGGATTTTTTGCTCAATAAGTACTAAGAAAGCTCTTAAAATGTTACAAAATAAACATTGATATAACTTCTTACTAAGACATTTCTACCCATTTACGAGATTATTCAGTAATAGTGTACAAATGTGGGGACATGAGTTCAACTCCTCTTTCGCAATGTTTTTCTTGGAAGGAAACCTTTTAAGTTTATAAACGGTTTACATGTCTGACAAAACAGCCCTAAACAATTATCTACTTAATCGATTAATGAATTATTGCCAAAACTGCTCGAAACGTTTATACAACGTCTGTGCAACTTTTAGGCAACCTTTCTCCCAACCTCCGATAAACCTTCCACCTGTTCCTTAAATTAACATTCATGGACCTCCCAAAACCTTACAGAAACCTCTATGCAACGTTCTCCAAACCGTTCTCCAAACCTTCACGAAACTTTCGGTACCGCTCGATTGTGAACGTTCCCGTTCTGCTTCCGTTCACCGATTCGATTCGGCGTTGACCCGTGCCTTAACAGAAAGAAACGCAGTTGTACGTGCAACTGATCCGAGGTTGCAGTCAAGGCTGTGGAAAGGCGAGGCTCGTTAAATTACCGCGACGTGGCCGATGGTCGTTGAACTCGGTGTGAATCCAGCCGTATGTCTGGATGTGCGGGCGCGCACGCACAAGCAGCCACGTCGCCGGGACATTAGACAGTAGAAAGGGGCCGCGAAATGACGACGCAGTCTATTGGGTCGCGAGTGAACGAGACAAAAAGCCGGAATCGAAGCGATCGAGTTGTCGCGACGCAGAGGGAGGGGGGTAAAGCGAGGTTATGTAAGATTTGGAGTAAGAAAAGCGGAGAGAGGGCGCTGCGTTGGAAGGAAGGACGATGATAGGGGGAATGAAAGGGGAGAGGGGAGGAAGATTTTAGGAAAGTAAGAGTGTGATGTGCGAGGCTTTATTTGGCCGCGCGGAGCTGGAATACTTTTATATGGATGGGTTCGGGCTTTGACCAATTAGGAATGCCGAGAGTACAGTCGGCGTTGAAAGTTAGATCGGGCGAGAATGAATGGCGTTGATATGAATCGCGAGGGTGAAGTGTGGAAAGTGGTTAAGTGGTCATTAAAAGAGATAGAAACTTTGTCCCTAATAAACAATGGCATTATTTATATAGAAATTACGGGAAATGGTGTTATATGTTGTAAACATAATATATTTTCAGAAAAAAGCAAGTAAATTATTATTAAAATAGCTTAACTGCTTCGTTAAGAGTGAAAAATTGGAACCGTAAATCATCTTTCTCTCTCGATGGATTTCCTACCTTATGTTAGGATTGGGGAGAAAAAGTATTTGACGTCATGTATTGGTATTAATGGTGTTTTGTGTTATGGGAGTAAAATATGATTTTGAGAAATAGGAGAATTAATTACAAAAATAAAAAATTCAAGGGAGAATTGGGAGCAGCGTTACGATTTTTTGTATTCATTTTTGCCGACGTTATCATGTATTCTGAATATTACAGATATGGTCTTTGATTGTGATATGGAATGCTATTCGTAATTAAATTAGAGATAAGCTATTTGAATAAGTCCGAAAAAAGTTACAGACTTTTAAGTGAATGAGATTGGGAGATATGAAAGTGGCATTCGTTATATCATTTTTAAGGTCTCTTTCATTCAGCAGTTCCAATTTGGCGGGAAAAATGTAAATTGTTGGTTGATTAAAAAGGCGTCTGAATATGACACAGAAGGACCTAATAACCAGAGCTGGATAATTTTTATCTGAGCTGCCCACCGAACTCGTTTTGCGCGATATGAAGTGCACGTGAAAAAGTTAAATACACTTTAATTTTGCAATAACATTTGGAGCTGCAAATTTAATTATAAATCGTACGACCAAAATCATTTATGTTTAAAAAAACGTTCAATGAGGAAGAGTATAACGTAACTTTATGTTTCAATTATGTCCATCGAACTAATATTTTCAATTTTACTGAAACTTTTTATTTCCGCATTCATGGAATTCTAGAAAAGAATGAATGAATACATATTAACTAAAGAAAATTAATATGTAAAGTGCAATTTCATTTTTTTCATCGAACAATTAAACAATTCCATGAAATTAGTCACCCGACTTCTTTCAATTTAATCTAAATAATTAAAATCTCACAAAAATCCGGAAATGTTGAATGTAACTAACAGGTTTTCTCGGAAACAGTCTAGATTTCCCGTAAAAATAAATAAAAATGGCAAACAACTTTATCGCATAAAAATTCGAATTTCAACCTGCGAAAACAACAACCTGCATGAAATATTTTATGATCAAGTTTTGATCACAGTTCGGCTACAAAGCCACCTAAACCTAATGCAAAAATATTTCAAAACGACACTTATTAGATTTCCTACTAGGATAATCCTTAACAAAATTATCATCAACCTAAAATTACGCTCCAGGCATCTCACCAAAATCACTTCCCAGAACTCGAATCATCATTACGACCGACAATCCGGCCATTTTGCACTAATCCAGATATATTCATTCAACCGTACTTGAGTTCGAACTGTTTTCGAAGCACATCGTATCAACTGGTAACTGTCGTTTTAATTCACCATGCTTACTTTGAATGCGCCTTTCTCCGCCGCTGACGTCACTACTCTCGACTTACTCGCAAAGCGCGCCCCTCTTTTATTTATCGAATTTATTCATTGTTGTCCACGTCAGAGCAACGCCTCTTTTTAAGCGCCGCGCAAAAATCGAATTCGCCGCGCGCAAATGACGTCACGTTGCACGCCGCGCTTCCTTCCTCCCCCCTCGTCCCATTACCCCGCCACAACCCTTTTCCACAGAGACGCCATTTACATGACCGTCACGTACTTCCGACGACCAAAAACAAAACCGATTCGTAGTCGGCAAAACGCTGCTTAATACCATGCCAATTCAAGCCTCCGAACAAAGCTTAAGTAATTAAGCGGACGCTTTTCAGCCACTAGATTCGCCCCGAAATTTCGAAAGAGGTCGCGCGAAAGGTCGACCCGCTTCGGATCAAAAAGGCGCTTCGGGGGAACGAATTCAATGAAAGGGCGACGCGAGTGGAAAAGTTTCGTCGAATATTAATGAGGAGACTGTTTTCGAACAGGTTTTGGTCATTTTTAGTTATAAAGTGATTGGGGTTAGGTCTAATTGTATTTTTATTAAATTCCAGTTTATGAATTCGCGCTCAGTATATAATAAAATCAAACTTTTTCTCAATCAAACTTTGTTGAGAAAAGTTCTTATTTTTGGTCGATTGTTTCGGTTGGTATTATTTTTGGATCAATTTATATTTGGTTCAATCGAAATTTGCACAATCGAACAGACACCATTAACAACTTTATTGTATGAAGTCGTATCTAAATATACGATAGAAATATAGAAACAAATAAAAGTTTTAATTTTGTATCAGTGTAATTTATAGCCAAAATTTGATCGAAAACCCTTCATTTTCAAGTTAATATTATAAATCAGTATTAAAAAACAATCCGGGCTAGTGCCTCGGGAAAACCAGCAGCGAATCGCGTTTTCGCGAACTGATAGTGAACGCGCGCAATTGAGCGACGCGCTTGTAATTCACCCTCGCGCATCCCATTCGTCACGCTGAATTGGCGCATTAACCGGCGCGTTCGGTGGAAGGAATGGCCGAGATAAGGCTCGAATGAATCCCGCGCGTTTCGGATTAAAAAAGGTCATTCTATTTGCGGTTCCTACGAAGATCAACGATGATCTGGAATACGAGATATTTCGGGCCTAAAACTAGGCGAGTTCGCGTTTCGCACCTCGTCGCTTACGAAAGCGAAAATACGCGCTTTACACTGAGAAATCAATTTAATTGGTCAACTGAAATGTTAATGAAATATGAAAATCATATTTTTCTGTTGAATATTAATTGAGAAGAAACCAATTTCAAACTGATGAGAAACCAATTTCCACCTCAGAATAAAAAATGTCAATTCAATTCCCTTCCATTCAATAATTTGTGTACACTCAACTCCTTTTTATTCCTTTTTAATAAAATTTTGTAATAGAACAAATTTATTTTGAACAAAGACAACCGCAGGTTCATTAAACGTGAATCTTATATTTACATATAACGAATCCTTAACTAGCTTGTTCACCTGTGCTTCGACGCAACTATGTATGACTCAAATGAATATGTATCGTTTTGCCTTCACGTTTTCTCAGTGTACAATTAATCGTGTGGGAATCGCGGCCCGATTGCACCTCGTTTCTGTGCGGCGATTCCCGCGGAGTTACAGTTAGCGGCGCAACGTCGGGCAAAGTTCAAATGTCGCGCGCCAAGCGGCACTCCTGAAATAGACAACGCCGAATCTCGGGGATCCCGGACTCGGCGCACGCGATCCGTGAAATTGTCGCGCCAACTTTTATGACCACGCCACGACGGCCAGCGATTTCCCACCCGACGATTATTGGTTTTTCGTGACGCACGGCGAAAAATTGCGCCAGGGGCTGCGGCGAAGTGAATTTCGCGGCTGGGTTCACCGCATTGTTAAAAATTTCGTGAGATGCGAATGATTTCGGTGTGAAATGTCACTCAATAACGGTGTCAACTTCACTCCACGTGAGGAGATGTAAATATTATATAAAGTACAAAAATAGTTCACTTCGGTAAAGAAGTGTATATTATGTATTTGATTGTTATTAGGAGTAGACTAAACGGCATGATAGTTTAAAAACCTACGATATCCATTTTTATATCGAAATAAAGATAAAACTAGCCTCAGAAACATTTACCGATTGGACGCCATCCGAATTTAAACAGTTTGACCCATACTGAAACGTGTGAAAATTCCGTTGTAACACATTTTTTAAACTGTAAGAAAAAATCCACTATCTTACTTCTTATAATAATTTCAATATAAAAATGACATTAATTACCCTAGTTCAATGATTAAGATAAATTTTGAAATCCAAAAACATGGGTTCGATTCCTGAATATGAGTAATTTATTTTATATTTAAACATGAATTTTAGTTTTTCAAACGTATAATACGGTTAAAAGAATTGATCTGCATACTTTTCAATACTTTCAAAGCTATTAATTTGTCTACGATTTGAAACTGTAAAAATGGTACCTACAAGTTATAATATGTATAAAAAATATAACCTCAAAGTCGATATCTCAGTACTATTCCCCTACTACTTTAAGTGGTAAACTTTTACCACTTGCTTAACTGTTACAGTTTCACCATTTAGCAAATAGTACTTGATACCACTTGAAATTTCGTTCTATTATAATGTATCTCCTCCAATCTCGTCCAACTAAAAAGGTAACATTTTCCACTGAGTCTTCTCAATGCAAAATGTTTTAGTGCTTCATTTTTAACAAGAATACCACACAAAAATTCCAATCCAGTAACACTATATTCATTTCGGATTTTTAACAAAAATGAATGCAGGTTTGACGAGTAGAAAAATCGACCTTTCACGAGGGCAAAACTTTTCGAGTTAAGCAACGCGCCGCGGTCTTTTAGCGAGGAATTGTAAGCGGTAGTTAAATGAGGCTCGATGAAAAAGGTTACGTGCGGCGGAGCAAAGTGTAACGCGCCGTTACGTATCGCATAAAGATCGCAGATAATACGGCACAATGTCCGATTATTATATTATTAATCCTCCCTAGAAGTGGGGCGTATTAAATTTAATTGTTCGGCCGCGTAAAAAAAAGCGCGGGGTCTCGGTTTTAATATTCAAAACGAAAAAAGGGGAAAAAGCATCCCGACACGAATCGTGCTAGCGGACCTTAGCATTCCTCTACCTGAGCAGAGCTCCCAGCCACAGAATTACACGAGACAAGCCCATTATTATGATAAATACACTTGTCACAGAAAAAACGTCCATTGAAAATGCCTCGATTGCCATACAAATGTAAAATTCGAGTCGCGACACGTGACTTGGAACATACATGGCGATGTGCCGAGGCAAAAACACGATCGACTTTTTCCTTCTCCGCCCATAACCTCTGCGCCACAAAAAATACCAACTCGAAGCCAGAACTGCGCCATCTTTCAACCCAGTTTCCTTCCCTCAGAGTAACTTCACGCAGAGTAAAACTTCTATAACTCGACCAAAGATTTTAATGATCGCAAACCGATAGAGTAGATTTGTTAAACATTCGAAAATGTATTGAAGTCCCATTAAACGGTTGTACATCTTTGGAAAGGTTTTAGTATTTTTTTTTTAGTATAGATCTCTTTTTCTGTAGTACTGAGTCTGTATTCCTAAAAGTTATCAAATTATACTTGGAAATAAGACAATTAATATGGGTTTTAAGATTTAGTTTCCGCATGAAAACGTCGAGAACTCGGGACTCATTTTAATAGTAGAGGTTTTTTTAAATATGAATATTTGATTCGCGAAATAAGGAAACGGTACAGTTTTCTTAAAAACTGAGATATTATATAGTAATGATGAGCTGAAGATGATAATTAAGTTATGTTCTTATCACTATACAAATCGTTCCTGCCTATTGTTGCCATCAACTTTAATATATCTTCACCTCCATTAAATTAATAAATGTCGGTTTTATGTTCGCAGCAAAATTAATTTCTCATATATCCCTCACTGTCAGATATCATACGGAAATAAATTATAAATTTAAATTTCACATAAATTTCATTGCATACATAATTTTTAAATAGTACTTTAACCTCTAATAGGTTATTATACCTTCCTTATATTAGCATTGAGTTTGATGATGATTTAGAATATGATGAATATTAAAAGAAGTTCTACTTGATGACAATTCAAAACATATCAAATCAATATATGAAATTTCGTTAATTTAACACCAATTCTCACAACTAAATTGTATCTGAAAATCAAATGACTAAACCCTTTAGTTCTCGTAAAACCTTCAAAAATAAGATAAAAAATAAAGTTTGTGTTCTTAAACATTTAAATATCTTAACTATATTTAATTGACATAACCATTTCGTTTTGAAAGAAGAAAAAATCATTTTTTTATAAACTAATTCGTTTCCGAAAAGTAAAATCATTGGAAAATTAAAGTTTTCATATAAAATCATTCCTTTTGCCAGAAGAGGAATTCTTTTCAGAAAAGGATATTCCTTTCGACTAAAAATCAAAGACATATTTCTCTCACTGTACAAACCTCCCAACTCATCTCAGCTCCCGTGACATCCAACCTAAATTTCGCATACCGCACTCAATTGGCGCCCGAGCAATTGCACTTTGGCACAGCGCGGATCCGCTGCGACCTTCGCGGAACGCCAGATATCGAGCCCCGGCACTTGGTCTCGCGCGCGTGACCACGCATACGTTTAAAACATGCGAAAATGGCTTTTCTCGTAGCCTACATTTTGCCCGGTAAAGTGCGCTGCAAGGACGTTCTCTTACGCTTCGATTGATCGCCGGCGCTGCGTAATAGCGCACTCTGCTCGCGAATGCGAGTGCCATCCGAGTGGCCGGTGATTCGGTGCACTTACATTCGGCGTTTTGACTCGCGGAATCGCGTCACCTCGAAAAGACACCGGGCGCAAGCTATTAATAGCAAAGCGGGAGCAAGTGGCACTCGCTCCAGTTGTCTCAGTTGTTGCCCTTCATCCTTTCCGCGCGGATAACGGCCGAAACTCCGACTGAGCGGTACAAAAAACTGTAAAAAAAAGTGTTGGAAAGTGGGAGAGAAGTTCGTTGAGTGCTATTTAAGAGTTTTATACTGGAAATACGTAGTTTTGTTGTAAAATTGGAGTTGAAAGGGGAACTCTAAAATTTCAGAGTGTCAGTATAGTATACAAACGGAAACAGTACACTCTTATTGAAAAAGTACAGTATATAGAGTGGAACTCTACACTTTCACGGTAAAATGACAGTGCACGAAAAAGAACTCTATATTTGGTTCAATTAAATGACGGTATTTAAACCGGAACTCTACACTTTTATTGCAAATTTACAGTGGACCTTCAATTTCTAGTACTTCTTTTCAGAAAAATTTCGTTGCAACGAAATTTTTCTCGAAATTTGCACATGATGTGTAAGTTCGGTGGAATTCTCGAATTCGCGAATCTATTCCCAACAGCAGACGTGTTACTGTATTTTGCCGAGAATTAATTAGGGTGAGAATGATACCGTTGAGTACCAGTGGAGTTTGCTGCTTTCGAGGGGAGGTTGTTTTAATTTGGGGAGACGCATTCAGGAAGAGGATTCGGAGTTGGAAACAGTCCGACGTGGCAGTTGCGAAACGCGTCGCGGAAAGTTGAATAATTTATGAAATTGGGATGCGTAAGAGCGAACGTCAGCGGAACTCGCGTTTGCGGTATTATCCGTTGCAAAAGTCGTGCGGGAAATGTAACGAGAGAAATTTAATGGCACTTTGGACGGTTCACCGCGGAATGCCGAAGTGAAAATTCTTCCGCCAGGTGCATCCAAAACTGAGCGCCGCGCCATCTGCCGGTGGTTGTGACGCAACGAAAAACGGCGTTTATTATTGAAAAACGCCGCCGGAGAGCATGCTTGACGAATTTCCGAACGGCGCTTAAAATATTCAGGCGTTTTCTCGGCTGTTTCACGCAGTATGAGGCTCGTCTTTTTTCGTAAAACTGACTCGAGCGTCGCCGAAACTCGTTAGAGCCGAGTCGAGGTTTTTTTAGACATTAGTCGGCAGATTTTCCGATGTCGAATTGGGTTTCGGTGGGTCTGTATCCGAGTATTATTCTGAGTTGGAGAATCTGTGACAATCAATTTAGGAATTTCTTGCTGAAGAGTTCTAGATGAAAAGTTGCAGGATCTATTGCGAAAAATATATATTGTAAATTGAAGTAGAAATTATACTGTCAATTGAAGTAGAAATATGTCTAAACAATTATTACGTGTTTCTCAGTATTAAAAAATATCTTTACATACTTTAGATTTTCGATATGTAATAGTTTAGATGAGAACGATTTCACAAATGTAAATCATTATTTTATATAAACCACGATGAAATTAAAATGACTAATCGAAGCACAATATTTATTAACAATTTAATAAACAATGTCTCATTTTTTATTGCAGGCCTAGCACCTTGTCGGCAGAAGATGGTATTATCGCAAATGGCCTCAGTTCCAAGCTAAAATGTCCAGCTCCAATCTCGCGATTACGGGTAGAAAAAATCGAAGGTGGCCTTATGGTGGCAGGGGTTGTTATCGCTGCGAACTGCCAAATCGCACTTCCTGCATTCGGCTTCCTCTTCATGCTCGTTGGTGCAGTTCTCACAGGTACACTTTAGAAAATCACATGGATAATACTCCGGATTGAGATTGAACCTCGATTTAGTAGTGGAGATCTCCTTTATTCCGTGTACAAAGATCGCTCGTAAAACGAAGGACGTAAAGCTACTACTGAAATGAGATTCTACTCCACTTGTCGGTCAGAACGTGTTTAGTGGTGTCATTTCGTATGTTTGCAAATGTAAACGAACTGCAAGCGAAAAATGAAACTGCATTAAATTGCATTTATTAAAACTTGAAGGAGATATTTAGTTTAATTCTGCAATAATTCTTCTTGGCAAATTAATGAAATCGTTTGCCAAGAAGTTTAATCACGTTTAATCAATCTTAAATAAGATTACGAAATTATTGAAATAAATGAAATAAAATGAATTTACACGGAGAATAAAGTTTCATAAAAAATTACTATACTTTATAAGAACGATGGCGTTTAGGACAATAATTTTTGGTAAGTGCAATGCCGTATATGAACGAATATTAGAAATGCTGATATTTTTGTAAAAAGTATGGTAAAAACTGAAGTATTTATAATATTCGTTCACAGATGGCATCGCACTTACTGAAATTATTTTTTTAAACACTATCGTTCTTAAAAAGTATAGAAATCTTTTATGAAACTTTATTCTCCGTGTAACAAGTACGAAACAAAACAATTAACTCGAGTATTAATAAAAAAACTAACAATTATCTCGTTGGTTAATTCTGAGAAATATGTTAAACGTGTAAAGTTAATTTAAGTGCGAGCAACATTTATTTTATTTAGATTCATCAGACATTTGGAGTTTACGTTAAATATTTCCTTTGCTTCAGCTAAATAATTTCGTTCGTTTAATCAAACAGGTATGCATTCGACGAAAATGGCCACGTGCTTAAATTATCTACACACTCTATCACTCCAACCAAACCATTGCGAGTAAAAAAGTTTATCGAAAGTTTTGATAAATTTTTATAAATAATTTGGTTGTTATTTGATCTAATTTTAATCATGAATACATTCCAATATTGATGAAAATTTAATCGAAAACGGTGTTATTGTTAGGATTATCGTTTTTATTATTTTTATTATTTTAAAAAACTTAAAATAATAAATTTTAATACCTTTTTTAATACCTTAAACTGAATTCGAAAATGGTGAAATTTCGAAAGTTATGGACTTCCTCATTCTTCCAAATGAATTCAAATATGTAATTGCAATCTTCCAATCAAATCGAAATAAAGCACAATTATTTTCTTCTCTAAACATTTTCCTCGAATCGTATAAATTACTCCTATCAGATGAAATTTACTTTCAACTTATAAATAACTGCAACATGTACCATTACAGAAACAGGAAAGATAGTCATTTATAAACCGTGTTTAGTAAGCAATCTTAAATCTTGCCATCTTTGAATCATGACGTTTAAAAAAAATTTGTTTTCCTATTCCCTTCTATGCAATATTATACAGCGATAATTTAAACTAATCACGATCAGTTTGTAAGCAAAAATAATGAAAACTTTTTTGAAATGGCCTTCTTTTCAGCGCAATTTGTCCATAATTTTTTCACGAAAAGTTCATGAAAATTTTGCACCTCAGATATTTTTCTCATCTAAAACTTATTCAACCCAATTCATTCTAACCACTACTCAATTCCCCGCCAAACCAATTTGATTTTCGTCTGAAAAACGCGCCTCATCAACCCACAAACCGCTCTCTTTCTGGGTCTCCATTCCCAGAATGAAAGCGCGCTGATCGCCTGCTTGTCCACAATACGGAGCACACTTTTCCCGAGTCCCGTTTTCTCCGTTGCGCGAACCGCGAAACCGGCGTTCGGCGCAGTTGCGAATTCGTCGTAAACGTAATCTCTCGGGTTTACTCGATGACGCAACGTCGCATTGATTTGAAGCGCAGTTCGTTCGCCGCGAAACGGGTCACCGACGAGTGACAATTATTACGCGTGATTCAACGCCACGGACAGCTGCGTGTCAAAACACCAGATCCGCAACAACTTCTAATATATATAGAACATTTGCCGAGCTTTCCGCGTTGAGAAAACGAGATGGCTAAGGTAACCATCCAGATAGCAACGCCATTTAAATCGGTTCTTAAAATCGGAAATAACGGAGTTCGGATGTTTATTTTTGATTTATTAGTTTCAAATAAAACTTGTCAGTTTATTAGATGAAATTTAATTTTGGTTAAGGTAATTCGGATAATATACTATTCACTGAATTAATAATAATAGCAATTAATATATTTGTTCATCAACGTTGTTCAGTTTAGGTTCTAATTATTTAATTTCGAAAGGAACAGTGCTGTGTCATTTCATTAAAAACTAAGTAGAAAAAAGACGATTTTCAAAGCGCTTCCAATGCCGTATTTTTCCTTATCAGAATTTTACCATCTTGAGTGTCAGCCATCGCATTTTCGCAATCTCGTTTTCTCACCGCAAAGCGACTTTTCCCGAACATTTCTATTTCCATGGCCAATTTATCACCACGTGGATCAGCTCTTTCGCAAAACCTCGACGGCTTCGGCGAAAAAGATCGCGCGAAAAATTTATGCGCCCGCGAGCTTGCGATACGTGGAATTACGGATTTCGGCAAAGACGTCGCGGCGCACGTTAAATAATTTCGCGGGATATATGTGCGATGCGGCGGCGTATTTATGGGCCCGAATCCGTATTTATGATCCGGCGAAATATGCGCCAGGGAACGTGGTGATGAGCGCGTTTTCCAGAAAAATTAAATAACACAAGCCTTCGCGTTCGTTTGAACCATTTCGTAAATTATGAATAAATTACGACCGTTTTTTACGAAAAGTAAATTATTCGTGCACTGACAATAAATTTATAGTACATTTTCATAGTCAGCATTTTCTTGGAAAATGTTAAGTAAATTTTCATAATATCAACTTTCTACGAAAATTTTTAGTACATTTTCATAACATCAATTTTCTATGAAATTTGTAAGTAAATTTTCATATGTTCAATTAAAGTTTTCTACATCATATGACATGTTTTTTTCGAATTTACTGTTCCTCGAAGTGGTTACATGGTGTGATAAAATGTCCTGTAAATACATCAAATTTTAATAAAAAATGTTTTCGCTGTGCTCCTAGTCAGAATACCTATTTATCTTTTATATTCGTAAGGTGAGAGAAACGATTGGTTGCGCGTTTTAAGTAAAATGGACAACTTCAGGTGAACTAAAAAGTAAATTTATTATCCTGTCCCGCAATTAGTAAATCCCCAGTATATTCAATTAATAAGCAAACTTCTCCCAACATTTCGTACACTGGAAAGGTCGAGTTTGCGAAGACTTAAAGACCGTCAATTCATCCGAATTAATGAGAACTCTTAAACGCGAACTTTTCCTCCACAATTTCACGTCATTTTTCTCTCCCAGTTTCGCGTAAAAAACGTTGATCAAAGTTGGGATTTGCGACCTAAGTTCGGCTGAAGTTTATTCGCTAGCCGGCGTCTTCCCAACCGGTATTTTGTCTGCAAATTCTGGATAATGTTGCTGGAAAAAATCGATTTCGCCCAAATGAAACAGTGCCGACCTTTCTTTATCCTGACCTTTAAGCGACATAGAATTTTAACTAGGAGTTACATTTTCGAGTTACGTCTGTCCGAACGAAATAGAGATCGCGAAAGGTCTTAACCGTGTCGAAGTGTCGACGATAATCCGAGCGCGTGAATCGCGATCCAATAAGGTCGATTATGCATGTTCGAGTTTGCTTATACGGCAGCCTGGGAAGCCGCAGAAGCGCAGTTAACGACACAAGCACGGCGTTGTTTTTGCAGCGAGAGGAGAGATTTGCTATAACTATTACTTGGGTAACGATGTCGGCTATAGTGGATGCTTTAAAATCAAATTCAAGTACCTCTTCATCAAGTTAAATGAAAACTCGCGAAACCAAAGTTCAATGTTTATAAAGTACGAAGTTTAAAATAATTTATTTCGAATAGTACACTTTTTACCAGGATCACGTGAAAAATTTTTAATAAACCTTCAAAATGCATTGAAATGACAAAAGTATCACACGTAAAAACAACATCATTAACATGTTTAAAAATATTTTTGGTAAAAAAATATTTTAATATTATTTTTTCCCAAACTTTTTTGGTAATTTTACTTTTTTATTATTTTTTTTAATACTGAATAATTCTAACGCTACAAAGTAAGCCATCCTTCGGATCTAATGAGAGAACTGAATAATTTTTAATTGCCGCCTGTCCTGCGGCATGCGTGCCAGCCAACGACCCGTTTTACAGCGGCGCGCGTCCGATTGTCCGACGCCGCGAAACGGCCTTACATAACGTCCTTTCATTGTAGGATATCTCGATACAATTTTTTGCGGCGCGCAGACTATCGCACGGAGAAAGTGAGCAAGTGGTTTTCGTGTTTCAGCGGCGTCGTACCGAGGCCCCGGCGAGGATGAGGACACGAATTCGTATGCAGCGAGGATCGCTTTCACGGGAAACTCGAGGATCCTTGGACCGATATGCATCGTCGTCGGCGCTTTGATGCTGTCGCTGGGCGTGCTGCTGTGCATGCTGACGCGACGCGCACGCAGACGAGAACGGCGAGTGGGCTTCCATTGCCCGCTCCATGGGGACTTTTATCCACTCAGTCCCGTCCAGGGAATAAAAGTGATCGGTGAGCATTTCAGGGTTATTCTGATATCGCACGCTGCGAAAAATGTGCTATCGCAAATATCTAGGATTCCGGTGATTTTAACCGAAATAGAACATCTGTAGTAATTTTGCCGTATCGTATACTATTTAGACAAAATTAGAAAAAAATGTACTATATCCTCTAGCCTGAGTAAAAAAATTGGATAAAAAATAGATCTAAATGTGATGAAAGCTAAATGGGATCGTGTATGATCAGAATTCGATCATTTTCTTGTACTAAAAGAGTGAACTTTCAGATATGGCTATTATTTAAAATTATAGGTATTTATAGATTTTTAAGTGCATTGAGAAGACATTTTTTTGACTAAAAACGATTTTTAGCCAACAAGAATACTCTTTTATCCTGAAACGAATCCCTATTTTAAAAGAAGGAATCTTTTGAATGAAAAGGATTTTGCTTTTTGGGCACGAAAATACTTCTTTCATTCAAAAGCAATATTTTTCTTATTGTACATGGAGATAACAAAGTAAGCATACCAGGAAAATGATATCACAAAAATAACAATGATAACACGGAAATCAATTCAACTGGCGTCAGCAAAGGTTTCTTGTTAAAAAATATGTATATTATAACGATGGTTCGGAGGAAACAGTCCAATAATGAGATTGGCACTGAAAAAGTCTACTTTTCAAAGGTCTCTGATTGAATCAGTGAAGTATGACGTGCGAACAGAATTGTACCAAACTGATTTCGTATGTTGAAAAACTGATTTTTTAAGGTCGGAAATGAGCGATTCAATTGATTCCGCTAAACTGCTTATTTAAGATATATAAGCCATTCTGACTAACTGAGATTTTAATGCTTATTTTTTATATATTTGAATCGAGAAAAAAACTTTTACATATCCGGGTAAAGCGAAGATCGTTTTCTTTCGTGAAATCAAAAGCAAAAACTATATTAAAGCTGCATAATTAAGAAGTCAGGAATAAATTCCGATTGTCAAAGACGAATTTAGTTTTTTTAATACTGACTATTAGCACTTTTCCTGTTAGAATATTTACTTTTTAAACACTTGTTTAATGCTTTTCTTAGTCTAAGTTTCTGAACGGAAAAAACAGTTTTGTGATTCTTTGTGTGATTTAACATCGAATATCTACTTAACTGACATTCATCACATGTTTCGATATCATACAAGAATACTGTAGTTTCCAGTTCACTCCACAGATTTGTCCGAATAAATATATAATCAACATATTATACTGAAAACTTAAAAATTGGTACAACATAGAAATAAATACATTCATCATCAACATTTTCCGCTAGCATATATTCAAATCAACTAAGTTAGGGTCCAGTTTTATTGTGTTTGAAGTCGTAATTTTGCCATCTACAATTCCACTGATTTTTCAAAAGTTATAAATAATATATGGTATAAATATTAATATTTATTAACAGAGTATACTATAAAATAAAAACTAAAATTGAATTAACCTTTTCTACTTTTATTCCCCAAAACCCACTTGCAGTATTGAAGAAAATTATCTTCTAATAAAACCAATTATGCTCTGGAATCAAATAAAGATTTCTCGGCGTGTACTTTTCATGTCACGCGAGTAAAATCTAACTCCTTAGTAAGTTTCTTTCTCCGCGAAAGAACCGTTTTCTCCACCCTGGTATGTTTTCCAACCAATACAGACAAGACTGTTTTTCCCACTAAAAACAGTTAAGTAATTTGCAACGCATGCTTTACGTGTCGGGGAAACCAATTACACTAATTGCACTCAGAAAAATTATACGATATTCAGCTAAAATAATTATTTGCCGTGTTAGTCACAACAAATCAGGTTAACGCAAATTACCGTCCATTTAACTAATCTTTCTACTCAGATCAACTGAAATCTATTATTTTAACCAATCCTCCACCGTCTCTTCACCAACACATACAATATTTTTCCAATCCTCAATTCCGCGACAAACCAGACTTCCCCATCAAAAACAGTTAGATTCTACCGCTAATACTAATACCATCAAAACCCTAACATTAGCATTTCGTTCCAGCCAATAATACTCTTTTATCGACTCTTCTACTCGAAGATCTCAGTCCTTCCCATTATTATTTTTCATTTCCTTCCCAACCCACGTCATACACTCGACAGAAAAGATTCCCTGAAATTGAACGTATTCGTCAAACGATATTCCTTTCGAACGAAAAGTGCACGTGCTTTGTCTTGGGGAGGCAGGTGGAATCGAAAACGTGTGCAAGTTGAACACGTCTTGGAGGTCAATAAAATTCGATGATTGGGCGGTTAGCGAATGCCTAGCAAATTGCATTAAGTGGTTTCTCGAATGAGTTACCGTGGATGAACACGCGCATTCGTACACGAAAGCGGTACACAGAACTGTACAAAGGCACGCCGAAGTGTACGAAAAATAGACCGCGCTCATGCGATAATGTTTTCTGGTACAATCTCGTATTAAGCACACGCTAACTGGATTGCCCGCGAGATTTAGAGTAACGCGCGTCTATTGGATTGTGCATTCCCGTGACATGTCATTCGCGTGAGCCCAGACGAAAAGTAGTTACTCGAATTAATTATTTAGGTTACGGTCAAGTCTGTATTGGAGTGGCTGAATATCAAAACGCAATGATTGGTGGGTTAATCAAACGCGAAAAATTTAGTTATAGGTACCCTTTGCTTTCTGAAGACTTTCCGATGAAAAGTTCTGCAACATTTCCGGATTGCGTAACGATTAGTAAACTGAGTTTGGATAGGGTTGAAAGTATGAAACGGAATTAATATCTAGAAAAATGGTTTGATTAAAGTGCATACAAATGAATAGGATTGTTTAATGCTGAATTGACAATCGTGACGTTTGGAACAGAAAATTCGAAATGTCAATTCTGTCCAATCGGCTTATATTTTATGATAGAAGTTGATGATAATTCAGAAAATGAAATAGAAAATTTTCATTAGAGATCAAACATGGCGGAAGTCATTAAATACGAGTGGAGTATTAGTGATTTTTTAATCAAATTGGGCAGGTAGTGGCACGAGTGTAGGGAAACCTGTCGTTGGCAAAAATACGAAACTGAGTAAACACTGGTTGTTAAACATTTAGTGGAAATCATGTTCTAAAATTAAACGATTGAGAAATTGTAACAAACTGGTTTATTAAACTCAGTCTGATTCATAATCCCCTTTATATATAACGTGCCTCTGATTCGTATGTCATAATACTTGCGTTAGTCACTTGTAACACGATTTGTTTTACAACTTCGCTGGAAAAACAAGTGTCTTGAAAATGATTACACCACGCGAAAAGTGTCCTCCAGCAAGACATAATTAAAACCGAAACACCTTGTGTCTAGACACCGTTCATTCCAACTTCTCCTTGTTTCTCCAAGGTTCTTCTTTGATTCTCCAACATTTGCAATTAATTTACGATAATCGGAGAAACATTTTTCATATTTTTCGACACTAACGAATATAAAAATAGGCATAAAAGAACTAGATTCCATTTTTTAAATATCAAACATGTCAATATGATTCCAATGAGATCCATATGGCAAAAAAGTGTTTTTTTTTATTTTTTCAAATTAATATAATAAATGCGTTTTCATGATATACACACAAATTCTTATAAATGTTTTCAAAAAAACTTTTTTATGATATGCAGGTCTGCATCATTTAAAGAAATACCCATAGTCGGAGTATAGTAACTTCTATAATTTTACATATTTCTACAATCTTAACTTTTAAATTAAAAAAACCCAAGATCCACTTCACTCTTGCCCACACTGTTAAAAATATCCTTTTAGGCCAAAATAAAGCATTTTGGCACAAAAGAAATCATTTTGGCAGAAAAGAAATCCTTTTCATTTAAAAAGAATCGTTTTCATTAAAAACGAATTTTTAGGTTAGTTTTTTCAGTGCATCTCCGAAACTCCTCCATATGTGTCAGCCCATCGCACTTCATCATTTCACCCCTTATTCCACCGAATAACGTCTCTCGGGTCATTTTCGCCGCGTTTTCTAATTATATTGCCAGCACGCTCGTAACGAGCAGCGACGATGCCACGCGCGACACCGTCTCAGACGTTGTCGCGAATATTCTTAGAACACTTGGCCGCAAGTCGAGTCGCGAGCCGTGAGTCACGCGTTCCCTCTGTTTCAGGCAAAGACGTGGGAGGCTGGACGAAATTGCCCTGGCTGCGCGGCCGCTCGTCCGCCGGCCGCAACGGAATCATCGGCACTCATCACATGGGGCCACCACAGTGTCCGCACTCGGTTCTCAGCAGCACCAGGAGCTCTGTCAGTAGTTCCCCGCTGAGCCCGTGTCCCACGCCAATGCCGTTCCTGGTGACGTCCGGGTCGGTCAGGTGAGGAACCGCGTTTTCCTCTATCAGTTCTGAATGAACGTACACTGAGAACAATATTTTGGCAACGATTCCTAGAAGTAAATTTTGCGGGTTACCCAAATGAGAAAGCTAAAAATGCCTACTAACGTACTGAATATATTTATAAAAGCTATAGATAGAGAATTATATTATTAGGCATCTTGAGCTTTCTTCACACAGCTCCTACATTTTTAATCGTATAGCAAATTTTGATGCATCGTATCTTGTTTGGGCAAAATTGTTTGATCGATGGAGGAAGATATAACATTGTTACTTGATATATGGTAACTTTTCATTGAATGTGAAGTGAAATCAACTATATTATCTGAGACTGGAATATTTTTTCAGTGTACGCAGAAAAACTAAATTTCTGTAAACGTGTTTTCCATTAGAAACAGACGATTTTCATGTTTTTCTCATAAACGCGTTAAAAGAAGTATTTATAGTATAGCAGTTCTCGGTGATGCTTTAGTGATATCATATGTGAATTTCCAAATTATCAGCTGGGATACTGCTGTGATATAATTGCAATAATGTTCGAATTCTTGAGAGACTAAAGCAGAAATTGTACTGTGCGTGTGATATTGCTGAAATACCACCGCGATTGGGTTTGTCTAACCACCGTGCTGATTGAGTTATGCTGAATCGATACACTAAGGAAACCGCATTGTGCACTCAAAAAAAGATTTATTGTCAATAGAGTTTGTAGTATTCTTTTCTCAATGTAAAAAGAACAGGATACTAACTATATATGTTATTGAAAAATAGTGTATTAGGAAAATATATTTCAACGAATACAAGATACATAAAATCAAATGACTTTTATATTAGATGATGTTTGAGCATGACTGAAGAACGTGAACCTCATAGTGACCTCCCAACATAATTTGAAGATGGAATACAAAGTTACCCTAACATTATAAAGATAACATTGTATTCAAAACAATTTTAGCTACTTTTTCCCCTGTATGATCCGTTAAAATTCGCAACCAATGAATAATCAATACTATACAATATCGTTTTCTCAGTGTACGCAGTATCGATGCTAAACTGTGGTTATAGATTTCGAAGAGAGTTATGCTTGGAGATTGCGCAACTTAATAATCTATATTGTATAATAAGCTGGCGGAGCTATCGGCGTAACATTTTTGCGGAGCTATTATGTAAACCGCGCGGGCTAATTGGTAACACACTTGGCGCGAATGTTCTAGTTGAGGCAGCGTAATTAAGAGCGTTCGGCGCGAAACAGAGGTGGATTTTAAGACTGATTAACTCGCGGGGAGAACGGATGCATTGTGGGTTTGAGTTGCGCGGAGCTGAACTTATGTTTCCAGTAGTATAACGACAAAAGCGTGGAGTTGGGACAAGCATGCTTGTTTGCCTGAAATGGACCGGTAGTAAATGTATTGATAGGTTTGCTGGAAGTAATCTATTTTTGAAGGATTCGAGTGTTTGATACAAAATTGAGACGTTCGGGAAGTCTCTTTTCCGGAAAATAAAAATGGCGATAACAACGGGAATTTTGTTTTTTGAACAATGAAGTAAGTGAAATGTCTTCATTTCAGATTCAGACTAAATTTTACCATAGCAAATAGTAACTGCGACGTATTGTTTTTCTTTAAAAAAAAGTTTTTGTAACTTCGAAAAGAACTTTTCCAAAGTTGATTTAATAAATTTTAATTAATGATCTAATTTATTAATGGGAAAAGTACATTGTAGTTAAACAGTTTTTGAAACTGCGCGATTATCATATGAGCTGGTAAATGTATCAATAAATGCAGAAATTATGAATAGAAAATTGTTTTCAATGCAGTTATCGTAAAATCAGAAACAGGTGTAATCGAATTCTCCAACGTTTTCTTCTAACAGATTATCTCTAAAAGATTCTGTTCGCAACAATCTGCCCAACAATCGCACTGCCAAAGACTTTCTTTCCGAATGGATCTGGCTGTGAAGAAAAATAAAAACACGGAAATGCTGGCATGTAGTTT
Source organism: Ceratoteleas bidentatus (assembly GCA_022817645.1). NCBI lineage: Eukaryota > Metazoa > Arthropoda > Insecta > Hymenoptera > Scelionidae > Ceratoteleas > Ceratoteleas bidentatus. Next base: position 26,562 of record JABFPB010000823.1, read on the forward strand.
GCCGAAAATAGACGCCAGGTTTGACCAGATTCCACGCCGAAAATTTCACCCGTCGAAACGTGGCAAGAAAAACAAGTAACCGGCTCGGTCGATTCGAGTTCTCTTATTTTCCTTTCGGACGTAAATTCTCGAGAAAAAAAGGTTCCCGATAAAAACCGTCGAGCAAGAAACGCAGATCGGAAAACACAGCTCCGCGCAAGAAACATGGAATATACAAAAACGTTTTTCATTCAGAGTAATTGGCCCCAGTGAGAATTCCATGAAATTTTAAATTTGGATTCTTAATGCTTACAATGTTCCTATTTAATTTACCAAAATGTTTACCAATTCCTCCACATAAAAGTCGAGATACATTTATGATTGTGTTTTGCAATGTCGTCATCAAATATCTCAACTTCTACGCAGACGAATTGCTCGAAAAATTTGGCAAATTACATTGTAGCCTCGTTATATAATTATTTAAATATTAAATAATTCATATTTAATATTTCAACAAATTCATACTATTTCGAATCAAGAAGGGAACTGCCTTAACTAAAATCACACTCGAAATCCGATAACATCGAAACCGTCGATAGCAAGCCACGTGCTTAATATCTCGTTTTTCCTTCGTTATTAAAGCCGATAATGAGATTATTAATGGAACAGTCTTCGGCTCAGGAGAACCGCAGTCTCGCATAAAATCCGGCGCGATTAGAAGTCGCGCGTCAGCATCTCGACGTCAGTATCTCGATTTAATTATCTGTTATCTTTTTCATAATCCAGCAGCGGAATGGTGCAAAGTGTCGCCGCAAATCTCTCCCCCGATCAAACCTTCGGTTCTATCCGATCGCTTTCAGTGACGAGAGAAGTCGCCAGTTTCCCTCTGTCCCGGACCCCGACGCCTCCGCCCCAACACAGGTAATAAAACTGAATCGCGGACTGTCGATAACGTCGCACGCAATGTCTAAACCAGCGCGCCATTTCGACGAAAATTAATTGATTTGTCAGCGCGATTATCCGCTCCGACGCAGACTTATTCATTCATCAGATTCTCTATGTAAAAAGCTATGTATTATTTTATAGAAATAAACTATACTCTTTTTAGTTGGTCCTCCCTTGTTTTCATTCATTCATTCACATAAAAATGTTCCTTTGGAAAACGATTATTCACCGTTGAAAAATTACTATTTTACCATTACTATATATATTTATATTTTAATAATATTGCTATTACTATTACTATATTTTCTAAATATTATATAGAAAATAAATATTTTCAAAGAAAATTTGTTATACAAACTGTTTTTGTTTTTATAACAAAAACGGTCTGGACAAGATATTTTAAAAGTTACTCTTCAGGAACATTTTTCGGCTTCGGAAAATCTTCATTTCAGCTGAAATTGGAAGATGAAGTTTACCGAGGCTGTTCGCACCGTACCTAATCGACACCTCCTATCCCGTTGCAGCCTAAATCCGCATTACCCAACGTCAGACGTAAAACGAACCTTTTGCATTATGTAAACCGCTGTAATGAATATAATCGCGGCAGCTTTATGCAATTGCACATTGTGCGCCGCGCTTAGTCGCGCGCGTTATTCCTCTCTTTCTCTCGTTTTTTCGCTGATAATTACAATGCCAAGTGACACGAGCATTGAAAATTGAAACCGTAACGCATTAAAAATAATTACTTCCCGTCGCAATCATTCATTTAAAATCGCAATTGAATAACGCCGCGTCGAAGTCGCTCGCGACAATTATAATTGACAATTATAATTTGACAGTCGCAAAGCACCTGTTAAAAAAACTATAGATGCAACCATTAAATCGATTCGTTTATTTGGCAAATGCGAATTTTGTCGCATTTGCCAAATAATGTTATTCTTATAATATTACCTATTATAACAATATTATATATATATAATATTATAAGAAATTTGTAATTATGTATTCAATTAATTATTATTTATATGTAAATGTAAACATAAATACTGTCTGTCAAGTTCTATGTTCATTTTCTCTGTTTTTTTATCTTTTCGATTTTAATAGTTTTTTAACATGACGTTCATTCTTCATACTGACTAAGTTCCAGAATTTCGTCACTTTTCGCGCGGAATCTCCCCCAAAAATCGCGTTGCGTTATCGCGGAGATACCCAGTTGCGGTGTGCCTATGCCTAAATTTACTGGCGCCGCCTACCGCTGAGCTTTATTTTTACTCTGCGCTTACGCGCCAAAAGAAAGCCCGTTCGCCGGTCCATTCAAACCAGCCGGCACAACGGACTGACATTTACAATGAAACGCGGCCTAAAAATAACGACGCGCCGTATTTTCGGCGGGACATTTCGCCCCTCCGAAGTCTCATTATCCAAAGTGGTCCCGTCTCGAAAATTCGAACATATTGGGACTTGATCCTGGCAGATGGGGAATGGTGATAATTTAGGGTGTTTTAAGGGAAAAGTTTCGGAATTGAGAGCAATATTTAGCATTTTCAAAATATAGTTTTGGTGTAAGATAAACTAGATTGAATAAAAGAAGCACGATCAATTTGAAAAAAATTTTTTTTAATATTTTTTAAGGGTCGAATAATCAAACCAAAATGAAATGTACCACCAATATTTTTCATTTTTCTATCGAGTTTTGTCAGAAATTAAATTTTCTAATTAAATTAAACTTTCTCTCTTCATTAGCTTCGACAGCTCCCTTCGTTAACAAAAACATTGTTCCGAATAAAAAAACTAATTGAAGCCATTGTCTGTCAAAAAATTTCGATTTCCAGCAAAATAAGAATTAGAACCGTATTCGGTAAACAATGTTCACCCCAAACTGTTAAAAAATGGAATATTTCTAAAAAATATTCAATCCATCCAAAACCCATCTCGTTTCACCCCATTCTCAAATCGGACAATATTCAAATTGTCAAACATTAGATCTAAGCTTATCAGTGTACTTGAGTACTCTATTCATTTGTATCTTTCCTTCTTATCATGGCATTCAATTAAAGTTAAATCAATTTATGAATTTCATTATTTCATGAATAACGCAATAAACTAGAAAAATAATGTTTTAAAAATAATAAAAATAATAAAAATAAAAATAACTTGTATGCAGGAGACACTTTTATGAAAGATAAACCGCGAATAGAATAAATATATATATCGAAACATCAGCAATGAGAAGAACGTTATTTTTCAGAAAAGAGAACATCGCTTCAGTATTTTTCTCATTATATACTTCTTTTACGAGGGTGACTGGGCAATAAATTCAATTTTCGTTTTGCACTTTATCTTCCGCCATCAAACGTCATTCCTTACAGACCTTCAACCTTCACCCTCACTAAACCTGTTATGTCTCTCAAGAAAAATAATTCCAAAAATCATTCCCTTCCCCCCAAATTCCACATGAATTCTGAGTGTCGAAAATCGAAGATAGAAATTGATAACATTTCTGCATTCCCATTGCAAAGTTTTCCATTGCATTCAATTTTGGAAATGGAATAGAAAGTTCCAGCAGCAAACTGATTCCAAGTATGAAATTCACTTCCAGTGTTTCTCTGCTATTCAATTCAACTAACGAAATTGAAACTTTACATTAGAAACTGAGTTTTCAGACATTCCATTGCAGGCCAAATGTGTGCTCATCTTCAGATCAAAATTGTTAAAAGTTTAACAAGTAAAAAAAATTACTGATACTTCCATTGAAAATTGAATTTCATAACTACCATCATCTAACTCAAAGTATAAATACTGAAAAAATTGACTTCTCAAATTCTCCACTCCACTATCCACTTCCTTCATTACAAATCAATTCCCGTGTTTAAATTCCCAGGAATTCATAAGAATTTGATAGGAATTTGTTAGGAATTCATAGGAAACGTTTCACATCCTATGAAACTCAAACAATTCCTACGAAGCCTTATGAAATATCGAACAATTTCTTAGGAATTCTCAGGAACTTAAAACATAGCACTCAGAAAAATTTTGGTTGAACAAACCAAATTATTTGATTAAAATAGCACTAACCAAAATATTTGGTTGAACCAACTAAGTGTTTGGTTGATTTAACTAAATGTTTGGTTTATTTAACCAAATGTTTTGGTTAGTGCTATTTTAACCAAACCTTTTTCTGAGTGCATTTTATTTGTCCTTGTTTACCTTTGTAGGTTACAATTTTCTCTCCTATTCTACACTACTCAGTCGCGTGGTGCAAACGACTATGTAGTGCGGGGCAAACGACTCAGTCGTTTATACTTTCTCCGTGTATAATACCTTTAATTTTGTGGTTTAGAGGAAAAACCTTTTGTCTCTTTTTTGCGATTTTGAGATATTTGCGTTTAAAGTTTCAAAAGTAAACCTTTGCATTTGTATATCAATTTTCTTTATGTCTATTGGATACCATTTCTAATGCAAAATGAAAGTAAAATATAATGTTTAAGTTACCAAAATTAAATTTAAGTTTTCCTATGTATTTTGAATGGGAACTTAACTGGTTATTCCTCAAAACGGGTGTACTTAACTGGTTTTTCCTCGAAAATGACACTTCACTGGTTATGTTTTGTCAAAATTGAGCAAAATGTACATCAGATAATAACATTTCGACGTTC
>JABFPB010000824.1:0-31092 GCA_022817645.1 Ceratoteleas bidentatus
AACTGTTCAAACTGTTCAGATTTTGAACAGTTTGAACAGTTAAGAGTTCAAATGCAATTATTTCATTACAGTGGATAAATTGACGACATTTTTTATATGTTTTGTAATTCTGAAGTACTCAGAAAACTTTTAATTTGATTAATTTTATTATACACAGAATATAAAGAAATGACAATAACGAATGTATGAACAGTCAAAAGTTCAATGAGCAAGCCTAGTTATTAGAGAGTGTTTAATTAAACGAAAATGGGCCACTACATGTGTTCAAACGAGGCCTAAAATGGAAACTCAGAACATAAATCCTAGAACACAAAAATAATGTTTAAAAAAATTAGACATGTACTGCTTCTGTCTGATTTCATTATAATAATTTCATTTCCATTTTGGTAATGCAGGAAAGTGCACCATTCAGCAAACAGTACACCGTTTGAGATATAAAATAATTGCGTTAATGCGATGCTAAGCACTAGACAAATTACAAAGTTTAATTTATGGGATAAGTGCGCAGGACGTTGTAATCCTTGTATTAGCGTCGGTCGTTACACGAATCACAATGTGGAAATGTCGAAACGACAATGGCAAATGTCGACGTTTGCATTTGTTCTTTCGCAAACCACACGACCGATGATGTCTGTTCGAGCTTAATTGTGAAATTTGTATTCCCTTAAGGCTGTTCTCATTACTGTCGAATATGAATATATATTTATATATTTCAGAGTTACGTGTACAAAATATGATGCATTATTATTGACAATTGGTTAAGGTACATTATTGATTGATATAGTTTTATTTCAGTACATCTTATTGTGTCACCTCGTACGAACCAAGAAAAACGCTCGATTTTTATTAAAAAACGTTTGTTTTTTTGTAAAATAATAGTAGCTTTTTCGCTAATGTAATAAAAACGATATTCACAGGAACGTGGATTTTCTTGTTACGTACGAGCTAATTCTGATTAAAAAATGTTTAATTATCGAGGAGATTGTTGGATATTTAATGTAATCGGTGTAATAAACATTTATTTTTAATAAGATTTCCATTTTGGTGAATACATTCCTGATTCAGAGGAATCGATCGCTTGGATCTGCTTCTTACGGCAAGTACTTAAAACAACCTACGGGTGTTCATAATGCAGAGCAGGGCTCATTTCAATTGTACCTCCAAGAATGTTTCGTCGATCGTACCAATACCCCATTGCTACTTCATTTCATTGCAAAATGTATTCTTTGTCGAAACATTACATTGACTTCTAATGACGAGTTATCAGAGTTGTGTATTTGACCAGTCAATTGACGGTCAAAGAGATGAAATTCTAAATGAATAAATATACACTTATTAAAACATATACACACTGTGTTACTTTTTTGTCGATGACAGACAATTGCTTTATTATAAAAAGGAACAGTCATTGCGAAAATTGTTACTTGACCGATCAATTGACCAGAAAAATGTGACAACCGAATCACAGTAGAATGGGACCAACTCCCACATCTTTTTTCATTGCGGCATAAAAATTCTATGTAATAAACCATTATAAACATGGGCGTTTAACTAAAACTAGCTGAAGTTATTCTTTAATTTGTATACCTTTTCTATATTTTTAATATGTTCTTGGGGTATAGTCAGTCGGCAGTGGAGGAATCCGTGGAAAGATATTCATGCATGATTCTTGCATCGATGGTGGAGGCGGCACATGCCGGGACATTTCCCGTGCAGAAACTTCGTGGAAACCTAATGACGCACCTCTTGGAGGCACTGCTGGTAGATCCCCTCTTACTCCAGCAATGTATTTCTATACGCGTGATAAATATAAAAATCAATTATATCATATAGACAGACAATGGTCCCTAATGAAAAATTCTTCAAGATACCATTAGGCCTATTTCTTCCAAAAGGATTTTTCAAATCTAATAGATACCTTTAGATTTTATACGTATTTCCATGTAGACCAAAGTTTTGCTGACAAAATACAATATAAAAAAGTGCAAATCGCGGACAGAAACCACATAGATAAATATGGAAATAATTATAAGCTCCAACTCACGGTGTACACTTGGTTCCAGAAATTACGCGAACAGTAGATCACAAAGCCCAAAAATGATATGACGATGGCGACCGTGGCAGCACGCAGCCACTGGAAATCGCCCAGCGAAAGATGACCCGGGAAATCCTTAAAGCTCCGGGGGCACATTTGACAGTTGAAGTTCATTTTGCGGTCGAATTACTATTTTTACGCGATAATTTTGGTATTGCAAAAGAATTACAAGAAATGTGAAAAAGAAACGGCGGCAGTCGAGCAGAAACTGAACGTCAAACTTGACATTTTGAAAATAAATGAACGTAGGAGCTGTCGTTCTCTTAGTGCTTTGTTTGTTTGTATCCAAGCAGTATAGAAGAGTTTCAAATTCGAATGAGTATTTATGTTTACAGATTCGGTTTTTGGATCGACCGATGCTTCGATCGGGAAACTCGAAAGAAAGCTGTGCGTTTTTCGGCGTAAATCAACTTTTTTATTAAACAATAAATGTAATAATATACAATGGTAAATAGTGTATTAAATAAAAATATCTCGTATATAATTCAATCATAAACTACGACTATAAAAAATAGAAACTTAAAGCTACGATGAATCTTAAGTATTAAAATCATGGCGCCTTTTTATTGACGCGCGCGCGCTTCGTCAACAATCCGGCACGTTGATCGTTTGTTAACAATCGTATCTTTGGGTGACGAGCAATCGCATACTTATGTTACAATGAAATTTTATTTATTATGAAACGATTCGTTCGGTAAATGGTAATCGCAAAATGCACATTCGACGTGTGCCGGCGATGGATTGTTCAGTTCGAGACAGACTTGGAATAACAATACTGCGACATTAAGCATGATAAAATTCGATCTCGAAAACACGATAACAAGTCAATAAACGTCCCTAGAAAACAGTGAACACGGTTAAGGGGTTGTATACACCTGAAATGACAAAACTTGTACAGTACATTGCACAGCATGAAACAAAAATTTAACAAAGCGTTACGGTATTCAATACACTATACAATAAAAACGTTTTGGGACGATTTTTTAGTGAAAAATAATTTATTTTATATCCCAGAATATGGTTCATCGCAACTCTTGATCTCCAGTTTTGTGACTACTTTTCTCAAAAATTATACGACAGAATTGCAATTTTTCCCGACTTAATAGAAATTAAAATTTCTAGAGATTAATTCGCTTTTAAAAAATATTAATGTACGATATTGATATTTTTGTATGCTCTATTGAATAACGTAATCGTTTGTCAAAGTCTGTTTTCCTATTCGGAAAAAATGTCTACATTTGTTGTCATTCCAGGTGGATACAACCCCTTAATGATTGGTTGAAAACGGCATCGTAAAATTCTAGTAATACTACCGCGTTGAACGCTGACACGAGTTTTGTTTGATTTGTTGCTTCGATTCTTCGATTGTGTGGGTCATGGCAGTAGACGAGAATCCCTTGAATCGAACTCTTTGTTTCGTCTCGTGTCTTTAATCTCATTCGATAGTAGTATGGTAACGTTATTATATATTTCTATAAAGATTGTATATAGGTGACAACGATACAATAGTTGTCTTGAATTTCAAAACGACTGAAGAAATATTTTGATCGGAACGTATCATGCGTTTCGGAAACAGTGATATGTATGTTATACATACGTTGTAGATTTGAACAATTTGTAAAAATGTATATAAACTTTTGGGTAGAAATCAATTGACGCTGTTGTTTAATATGTTAATGTACACGTCGATTCATTCGAATAAGCAGTTACATTTGCGTTGCTCGGTTAATGAGTATAAATCAGTTTTACATTATATAGAAATATTCGAATTTATTTGAACGTTAAATATAATTTTCAAATAGAAGATCATTTTTTCTTAATAAATCGCAACCATAAATCGTTACGATGGCCAATACAAAAATCACCACGTCGCGCGGTATAAAAGTAATCAAGGTAAAGCTAATAGAATTTTATATTTTATCTTTTCGTTTCAAACGATGTTTTGCGAAAAGAACGTGTTCCCAAAATTCGAATTCACCTTCGAAATTGATTTTCGGTCATTTCCGACTTGACTAAAAACGCTGTGCAGCATTAAGATTCGTCGTTTGCCGTTTTGATTGGCGACTTTTGACGTTTGATGAGGGTCAAAATGATGTAACATCAATTTCACGATTATACAGTGTACATTTCTTTGGACAATTTTGTACTAATGACGTGTGATCTAGATTTTCTCCACGTAATTCGAGGGGAAAAGTCCCGTTTTGCCTCGCAGTTTGCCTAGCCACCAGCCACCCTCATCTGAGAAAGATAGAGAGAATGAAGATTAATCGTCTGAATAACACAAATATTTGGTACAATACAATTTCGAATGAATGTGGTTGGCTTATCTTTCAGAAGAAATGTCAGGGAGCTCAACTTTTAGTTTCGAATTTATGGTGGAGGACAACTCCACAAAATTTAGACTCATTTTATTTCACTGTTTTCGAGAAAATCAATTGCGAACTAACCGATTTTGATATAACTGACATGTGCATACTTACAGGAATTTAAAATCAATTTTCTCGAAAACGGTTTAGTCAGGGTAAACCGAGTTTTGAGAAATTATTTCCTAAAAGCATAATAAATATCCAGATCAATTTTACCGTCATAAAAGCTTTTTTAATTGTAAATCTCATAAGCCAATCTCCATAATGATATTATAAACTAATAAAGAAACATACGTTCATTGAGAACTTCGATAATGTCGTCTTCTTTGAGCTCGAGTTCGTCAAGGTCCCTCGGACTGTAGTCGTAAAGAGCCTTAACCTTCGGCAAAGCGGGTAGTTTTCGAACATGCGGCATTGGCCTTTGCGGCGGTTCATCGTCCGGCAAATTCTGGTACAGCTCTGCGCTGGTGCGATATTTCGTCGCGCCTTCATTGTGCACAAGCTGATGGCCATTTGTTCGGCTTACGTAACTATTATTATTTTGTACAGCGGCGTTCGGTAATCTGAATCCCGTATGGATAGTTGGCTGATTAGGTGGCGCTGGTTCTGATGGTGGTGGCGGTGCTCTCACCGACGGACCTTTGCAAAGAGAACAGACATTACTTCCTGGACGAAAAAATACTGACCACATTAAAATTAATTCGCAGACGTAAAATTGCAACACAGTTTCGCTTATTTATGAAATGCAATTGGATCGTTTTCGAAATCGGTCCGATGGAAGGAACGAATTTGCAATAAACTTATCAGAGCACAATTTATTGCAAAACAGTTTGCCGGTGCGAAGTAATTTCGCAACCACTGGTCCTGTGTTTTGCAACTCCAAACATTTACATTAGTGGTTTACAAGTAACTCTTTTCATCGCAACAGCTTGACGATGATTGCATTAAAACTTAATCGTACACACTTCGACTAAGAAGCCACACGTTAATTCACTTATCGACTAATCCCGAGAATCTATCGATCGATTAAAAGCAACATTTTCGCCTTGCATTTTGAAAGTTGATACGCTTAGTCGAGCGTTTTCTATGCGGTTTCGCGTCCGGCCCGGCACTAGCACGTCTCATTAATAAATTGCCGACGAAACTTGTTAAAATCGATTCACAACGCGTCGCTAACGATCGAAAAATTGCCCGCGAAAGGATATTAAATGTTTAATGAGACGCTGGAAAGTCGATTTAACGTTCTGCATAACGCCAACAAATTGCGCCGCGGAAGCCATCCAATTTCCGAGCCATTAAAACGCTCCCACGAAATGGATCAAGTTTTACTGCAATCAGTTCTTAGCGCGATTCCAATACGTTAACAACTTTTTCGCAAGCGCTGGGAAGCCATAAAATTAAACTCCTGGCCAACTCGGCGGCACCGTTTAACAGTACCTTTCGGACTGTTGCCGTTCGGATTGTTGAGCAATCCCACGACAGGGTGGTTCTGGAATTTCTGCTTGAGAGTATTGTTCAGGTCTCTCTGCGCCGTTTGTTGGCTGTTTAGCGGCACAATCGGCCGCAAATTTACGTGGAACGGCGACCGCGCGTTCGTGCCGACCGAGCTGTTTATGTTGTTCTGGACATTTTGGTTGGCCATAGGCCGCGGGGCCGGCCTCGAGGGCCGCGAGAAGTCGGGTTGCTGCGATGGTCTCGGAGGTTTACGGATACTGCCTGGCTGCTCCCGAAAACGTTTCAGGTCGGGCGAAATCGTTCTCCTCGCACAGGGCCCTAAAAGAGAAGAAATGATCAGTTGATCGTGCATCGTGCATATATATTTGGTACGTGATGTAATGTGTTTGCGGAGGCAAAACATTAATATTTTTCACGTTCCCTACAGACATTTGTGATAGATGTTAATAGAAAAGAATTGGAGTTTTAGAAAATTCCGCTTGGCTAAAAATTAATGCTTAATTTTTTAAATTTTTTGTTTGAACATCCTTAAGTTAGGTAAAATGATGATGACGTACTAGAAGTAGATGGTAAGCCGGGACCGATGCTGATGGTCAACATTTTTCCACTCGTGTGAAGTATTTCCTGGTCACCATAGTCCGATTGGAGGAATCGGAGTTGGCGCGTGCCGCCGCCGCCCCATCCTTCCTTCTTCACTTTGAACTCAGTACTGTCGGCAAAGAGACAAGTTGAACAAAAATCGCTCGCAGCACATTAATATGAGAATCCAATAGGAACTTACAAATTCGTAAATTTGATGTTAAGTTGGTGCCCCGTAGTTTCCGCGTACTTCTTACTCAGATACGTTAAAAATTCAGTCTTAAATACGATTTCCAATACGCTCGCGTAATCCTCTTTTACGTGGATCACGACAAAGTTATCCTGAAAAGTATCACGATTCGGGTAACTCGGTTCGTTCTTTATTCTGTTAGGCCGGAGTGAACGTCGCACGGTTGTTGGACTTGGTAAACATGATAATTATTAGTAATGGATTCCCGGGGGACGTTTTCTCCGTTTAATTTCTTTAAGTGTCCGTTTGCCGGGAAAAGTTACAAACAATTAGCTTATTGTCCTGTAGCGTCAAACAAAAGCAACTCTTTTTACACTCCATCTCTTTTATTTCTTCTTCTATATCTTTAGTAAAAATTACTCGCGAAATTCAATTTTCAGTCTCACCTGTAAAATACTTAAAGAAATTTGACTAATTTGCTCGAAGGACAATTTTCTCTTGATGATCTCGATCGACTTTCCTTTTTCCGGGCCCTTTTTTATCGGCTCCCTGCCAATCAAGTACAGCGTCTTGTTCGTCAAGATCAAATCTCTGCGGCTGACCTGCGAATCGAGAAAAGCGTAAATCAACGGGACGCAATTACGAAAACCGCATTTCATTTTCGCCCGCAGAAAGTCAGCGCCGAGAGAAACGATGATTGATTTAAGCAAACGCCGCGGCTCCGATTCGACACGTACTTTGAATCGGCGGTCGTACTTTTTGACGACTTCCGCGAACACCACTTTTTCCCGTTTGCCGATGAGATTCGTGATCTGTGGCTTTACGTCCAGCCCGATGTAATCGCCAACGAAATTTCTGTTCAGGCTGCCGCGCCTGCGCTGTTTGTGATTGAAGAACAGGTCTGCAGCTTCCTCCTTCTGTTGCATCTGTCGCTTCTTTGCGAAGTACTTCTTGAAAGCCTTTTGTATTACTCGGGCGTGCATGTTGAATTGACGATCGCGCGCCTCTTCCAACATGAAAAGCTGCGAGGGTGAAAACACACGTTTATTGTCCAGCATTTTTATCGTAATTATACATCAGACGATAAGATCAGTGATTACAGATACAGAAACTCGTATTTTGTAGTAAAGGGGTATGTACCTTTTGTTTTGTCAAAAGTATCCTGCGTTGATATATTTGTTTAATAGAAAACGAAGGTCTAGAACTTATTTATTTATATTCGCCCATTTATACTAAAAATGTATGACCACTGGATACTTTTTGACGGAACCGAGGGTTTAGATCCTCTTATCTGCAAATCTGGTTATTTACTGCTTAGAAAAGTTATTTTGAAATGGTCGTTTGATTAATGTTCTTTGGATGATTTGATTTGTTGAATTTATTGAAATAAATCTGATTGGAAATGTATCTTCCTTCAATGTGTTTTACTATTTGTGCTGTTAACTTATTGTTGAAAGTTCACAAATGATAAACAAAATTTGTGTAACTAAATGATTTATGTATGAAAGTTACTTTACTTCTGTTAATGTAAAAAGATTTATTAGAGTTTACAGTTGAGTTCAATATATATTCATTTTAACAAATGCAACGATATCTTACACTTTCAGGGGCTTTAATGAAAATTTTGGTCCGTCCTAATTGATACTGTGATCTGTCGAGATGCGCACTGGCTAAAATCCGTTCGACACCCTGCCTTTCGTCGCCGGTCCAAATTGGCCATGTTTCCTTCGTGAGAATCGCGTACCTATGTAAAAACTTGGCAAATAATCTTCTATAAGCGTATCCGGCTCTTCGCACTCGAATGTTTTCCTTCAGACCTAAATATTCCACCTGGAAAAGTTAGAAATTACATTTTTTCATTAATAACATTTTTTATCTTTTACAATATTTTTGTGTATTTGCATTATATGAAAATAATAAGGCATTAAAATAGATTCGTTATTGTAAATCTGATTAAAGTACACTCAGAAAAATAATGTATTAGTCCCAAATAAATTCACTTTACCATAATTAAATCATTTACTTTAAATTTTATCAAATAAATAAATTAATTAAACTATGATTGTTTCACGAAGCTGCAAATAATTATACATTTGTAGCGAATAGATGTATTTACTTATAACTAATCTTTAAGGGGATCCGTCTGGTGCTGTTTTATTGCATATTCTAATACTTTGATATGTGCTCTATAATATGGATTTAAAAAAAACACGTACTTTTCATGTTTTCGAAAGATTTTTAGTTATTGTCAGGGAGCTTCTTACTTTGAACTCGATTATTTGGAAAACTTTATTTGCAAAAATTCTTAACTTTAAACAATTAAATGTACACGAATTTTCATCCGATTTTGATGTAGTTTTCGTTAAAATGGTTAGAATTTAATAATGAATAAATTGGCCCGACATAATTTTGATTGTTCAATTTGAAAAAAAGTTATTCATGTTAATGTAAAAAAACTCGAAAAAAGCCCTATTTTTGGCCTGTTTGTGACATTCTTTCATAAAGTCGTGGATTGCCAGAAAACTATAAATGCTATCAAAATTCTGTCTGAGAGATTTGTTCAAAACTGAATTTCGAACATTTTGGCGCAAACTAAATTGAAATTGAATGAAAATTGGTGAACATTTAACTTTTAAAAAATACCTTTTTTTAATTATATTTGTTTAATTATTAACAAATATATAATTTGTTTTAACTTTTTTTCCATTGATATCTTTTTGCAAAACAAATTTCATCAAAATCGGTTGAATAGTTAAGATTTTAGCCATTTTACCAGACGGTTCCCTTAAATAACTTATCTCAATATTAGAGCACTAAGCTATTTAAGTGAAAGAAACTTTTTTGCTTAATACTAGAAGTCTCTTCAAACACTTTTCGTATCGAAGATCATGAAACATTTTTTTGCAAAAAATTGCTTCAAAATTATTGCAATTTACAATATACCATTATTCTGTCACCTCTGTCCTCCAAAGAACAGTGTGAAAAAACACCGTAATAGACTCCAACAATCCATCTTCTCCAATCTTCCAACCTTACACAACAAATTTCACGTTCATTTCCTACCCAATACTTCTCATAACGCAAATCTTATTAAACTGTTGAAATAAACCATAAAAAAGTCTCGTCCGCATTCTTCGCCACCCAAAGCCATTCCTCCGCAAGCCGTCGTCAAGTCTTTTCGACAAAGCGATCATTACCTGATGCTTAACCTTAATAGCGTCCCAATCGCGCGGCTTCTTGGTTTGGTTTGGCTTGATGCATCTTATGTAGTGAGGCGTGCACTTCATTAATTGGCTGACCAAGCGGCTTGCCTGGCTTCGAATCTTACTTCCCGCCGTCGTGGGCCGCGCTTTCAAAGTTTTCGTTTTTGCGGCTTCTTTGTCTTGCGGATAAATGGTTCGCACCAGGCAGCTGCGAACAGAAAACTCGGCTTAGAAAGTTGCCCCTTTTCAGGCGCGCGCGGGCGTCTTCTTATCGGGCCGCTCGAATGGCCGATTGGCCGCCAATCGGGGCCCGTAAAATCGCCCGAACGCAACCTAATCAAATTTCGCAACGCGCCGAAAAAGGTGGCGCGACGGCAAAAAAGCGAACAGCCGACTGCGGCTAATCAATTTTTGGAGAAAAAAGCGGCCGGCGTGGCGAATCGCCGGGCATTGTCCGCGGGATAAAAAATCGCGTGATTAATTGCGCGACGGTGATTGCGCGTCGTGCCATTAGTACAGTTTTCCGGCGCCTTCGTGATTGGTCGCTCACTTGGTGCTCGTCTGCATGAGCTCGATGAGATCCTGAAATAGAACGTCGCGGTTCTTGTCGCAGAACCCCTCGACGGAGTACGACACCCGGCCGGCGTAGTGGCGGATCGTGAAGCCGTCCCCGGAGAGCTGGTAGTGCTGGTGGTGTTGCGCGCCGTTTGCGAATTTCTGCAAACAGAGACAATTGCGTTCGGATAAGCTGAATTTGTTTATGTCTGATTCGGTTAAAGGGAAGGAATATAGAAGGAATATTATTTTTGAAAGGAAGGTATTTGTGTGTTTTTAGTACACAGTATGGAAAAATCTTGACGTGATTTTGCAATGAGATCTTATAAATTAAATAACTTTCATGATGACCTGAGAAGTAATGAGATTTCGAACGGGAAATCATACGAGAACTCAAATGAGAAATCATGTGGATGATGAGAAATAAAATGATTTATTTTATATTGACTGAAAAATGAAAAATACACAAAAATACAGTATGTCAAGATCATAAGAATTTAGTGATCTTATATGATTGCTCATTTTCGCTTCGATACTCTGAATCGGAATTTATTACTAATATAATACTTATTTGTATTATAAAAAAATGAATAAAAAATGAATTGTTTTTACTTTCACAACAAAATTCAATCTATCGTGGAAAGAATAATTTAATCGTAGAGAGACAATGAAAACTGGTTATCGGAGACAGTACCACGCGTTCGCAGAATGAATCTATTTGCGACAATAAGACATTTTCGTGTCTTATACATATTTCATGAAGATTTGAAGATATACTAATGAATAGGAATTGAGTGACGTGTACGTTGTCACAGCAGGGTAACCTACCGAATAAGCAACTCAAATTTGTGTTCAATCATAGGAAGTAGGTTGGATTTATCCAATAATTGATTGAACCCGTGTTCAATCAGATTATCAGATAATCGCGTTAAATGTCATAGGTTTAATTTTCAACCTTAACGTGTCAAAGTTTTACGTACTAGTGCGAAAAACATCAAAATGTATCAAATTGAATATTAAAACCATAGCAATTGACTGCGGTTATCCTATAATCAGATTGATCACTCGGTTCAATCTGACGTCGACTACATAGCGTGATGTGACAGGGAACATGCTATACATGTTATATTTTGAGTTCGAATCAGATTCAGTGTCTGATGAATCTTTACAAAAGTGCCTGTGATAGATGGGATTTTAATTGTAATTCATTTAATTTATTGAATGTTTAAAATCTGAATACGATTTGTGCAAATAATTGAAATGACGACTTTGGATATAAGTTTTTTACTTCTTTACATACATACTATACTTTTGGTAATACGTGTAAAAAATGAAGGACATTTTTTAAACTAAAATCGTTTATTGTTTTTTTCATGTAAATTTTGTATGAAAAAGGTTCCGTGGGCTTTTCATTACAAACTTCAAAAAGGTTTTGAAGAATGTAGCTGTCAGTTCGAAAAAATGTATGTAAATTTCGAAAAATGTGTGTTCAATGATGCTTACAGAATTGTTTAATAAAATGCATGTCAGTTTTTTCCCGCAGATACTCGTTGAACAATATACTATTTTTGCGTATTACACGAACCGAAAGAAATTAAAAATAAATTTCCTTGGTTAAAGGATCAAAGAATATTCTTTCATAAAAGGTAAAAAATCGAATCGTTCTTTTCAACTTTGATACTTTTCGCGTTATTATATTTAATATAAATTATATGAAATCGCAGACAGGCAATATTGTAGGTAGCTTTCAAGTATGATATCCGCTTAACGTGATTACGGAAAGATTTAAAATAGTAATAATCTTTTTTCACGTGCGAGCCCAGCTAAATAATTTAGTTCATTCATCTACGTTCAATTTCGCTGAAAGTAAAACAGATATTTTATATGATATCGATGGTTCGTAAGAAAAATTCTACTGTTCAGATCGAAGAAGTCGTCTCTTCGCAACTGGAACAGGGAAAACGTTATATCATTTTGAAAAGTAAACTTTTTCATTGCCACTCTAAACACTAAAATTTGTGTTTCGTGTAAAAATGTAACCATCTTATCTTTGCTTCAAATTGCACTTGACTCTCACTTTATGTGTAGAAATTCCAGTAATGACTAATCAGCGTTGCACACTTTGTCAGATAGACTGAACATTTCCGGTTCCAAATATGCAGATAAAGTGAGAGTTGAATGGGAAAAAGATATACTGTAAAAAATAGAAAAAAAACTTGTTTTCATTTTGTAAAACTAAACCGTTTCATTTCAAACAAACTTTCTTTTTGTACAAGAATCCTTTGCTTAAAAACAATACACTGCTCCGATGACATACACATGTAAAAATCAAATATAGGAAAAAAATGTATTGTTCCATCCAATAAACACTTGCCTCGAATAGACCAAACTTTTTCTCCACTTTCGATTGGAATGTACATTTTTTATCGAAAAAAAAACTTTGACCGGTTCTCAATCCAATAAAATTATCTCGTCGATTGAACGCTTTAGTTGGTCCACCGAAACTTTTACGTTGCAATTAAACAAAAGAAAGACCACAGTGATTGCGCAATGAAACTCTAAGGGTTGAAAGCGTTTTATCGCTGATAATAAACTGCTTTATATCCGAGCCTTGGAGGCCGTTTAATCCTTATTAAAATTTCATCAAAATCAGCGAGGCGCGACGTGCAAAACGCTGTTTTCACAAGCGATATTGTTCGCGCGCCGCCACTATATAACACACTTACGACACCTTTCTGTACGAACATGGCTTTACGATCCTTATGAAAGTGTATCGCGTGTCGTTTGCCTCAGATGACAACTGTTTCGCGCCGACCATGCCGGTGCGAGGAATCAATCGCGAGTAATTAGATGATTCTCAAGTTTGGCGGCATTTTTCACCGAGCTTTAATCGAGTAGTCAATTAGGAGATTGCTAATTAATGTATTCATATTACACCCATTATTTATGAAACTTAATAGGCTATTAATAATCATTAAATCTATACAGCAATTAATTCAATTTAATCAATTTTATCAAGCTTTTAATCTTGCAGTAATTACTAAAAGTGATTAAAATCGACCTTAAACATATTCATTAATATTTCAGATCTTCGTTCAATTATTAAATTCCAATACATCAATTAACGTCATTTAAAATCGACTATTTCATTTATCAATGACCTATTTGAATTGATCAAATTAGCGCAACATTTCTTCCGACTTTTTATTGAAAGATCAGACATAAAAACATTTCATAATTTATCCAATCGAATGTCTGTTTGCAGTAGTATTGTTTCTACTGCAACATTCAAGAACGAACGAGAAAAAAAGTTGGTATCCAGTTGCATTACATTAATACATTTCGTTTGTAAAGTTATAGCAATTTTTACATTACTTATTTGCGAGATAAATAATGTCAAAGTTGATGTTGTTAAGGAAGAGATAGGAAAAGCCCTGTTATTTGATGAACTTTTGCGAATGTCTTTGTACTTGCTTTTACCGTTTTTGTGAAAAACTGATATATCGATATATAAAATTAAGGGATCAAACAGACAACCGATGATCAAAGTTGGCTATTTCATTCTCGAGTACTTATATAATGAATAGCAATTCAGTGCTACATTTCGAAGGAACCAAATTGCAAATAAGTATCAATTTACGTATAAAGTTAATTTACTTTATTGCATTATTAATGCAATAAAGTTAATTTGGCAACAAATACAATTAGACATTGAAGTGATCTGCATTCACAATAAGTAAAAGCATTTTTTCAACATTTAATAATAATTACCTTCAAAAAAATTAATAAAAACTATTGAAATAGTTTTGCTAATAAAATAATGAAAAATATAACTGACGTTAATTTTATCATAAATATCGTACACCTGTTCCAGAAACATGATTTAATTGAGAATTCAAACGTATTTTAAATTGACACTTAAAAATACGTGACTTGGCGATATAACTGCCTTAATCAAACGGATCATCCCGACATTATCGCGGTTCAATTGGGTCGAGACAGTCACCGTAATTAAACAAAACAATTGGACGCCACACGCTGGATGAAACCGCGCACCGCGGCGCATTATATTATTTCGCCGGCGGCGCTCGGCAGAAAAAGTTTGTTAATTATAAATCGCGGCTGACAAAGGGGCACCTTTTGTAAATCAGAGTCCGCGCCCGAGCTTCCGCCGTGCATGGTGGCGCATACATCATCCAGGATCAGAAACAGTCCCGGTGGCCTTTTGCCTTCCAGCAGTTCCACCACGATCGCGTTGTTGAAGTAGTCTATCGGGGTCCATTGTATGTTCTCCGCCACATATTCCTCCTGCGGACGAAAAAGGCAACACGCATAAATCAAACTCTTTAACGAACACCACGGTCTAAAGGAGTCGTGTCTTTTCAGAGAAAATTGGGTGGTTCGGATTATAAGCTTTTGCTGTCTGAATTGTACTGTCTGGAAAAAGGTGGAGATACTGCGGATTAATTTTTTCATATTCGCTGAAATCATAAAAAGATAGGACCTGCGCCGAAAAGGAAGTGATAATAAAATAATATTGAATTCGACCGAATATACATTATTTGGAGTCTTTGCCGAAAGACTTACATACAAGAAAGAAAGAAAGGAAGTGAATATTTTACCGAACTATTCAGTAAATTGAGGATGTAAGAGTTTCTTTCAAAAAATTTATCGAATTGAAATTAATATTAATATTACCAAACTGAAACAGTTTGGTAATATTATTCAAATTACTTTCTATATCCTCAGTTTGCTGAATAGTTCGGTAAAATATTCAATTCCTTTTTCCTGTGTGTTGAAGTGAAAAGAGAAATATTACATTGCGTGTTATATGTAATTATCTGGAAAAATTATCTACGGAATTCAGTCTACGAATTTGGCGGAGTTCCTTCCGCCTTTTATTAAACTGATTTTTAATTATCAGCGGAGTTCCTACCATCGAATCTTAATGTCTTTTAAGGACTTGGAATTTCGAGATCTCTCGTTTTTATTGACATATTTTTTTTGGGAAACATCGGAACGTCGATTAGCAAGTCAAAAATTTGATGCAAAATTAAATGACATTTCAGAAGCACGTCTTCTCGTCGACTAACTCGAATGAAATTCAACATAACTGACAGTCCGAATTACGCGCCATCAAATCTGCATTTAAAAACTCGTGTTTCGGAAAAAGTTGCAACGTTCGGTCGGATAAATTTATCGCTCGCTGCCGATTAACGCAATTACTCGGGACGTCAAAAAGCGTCAAAAAATAACATAATCCGGCGAGGAACGGACGGCCGCACTGGCCGAGCGCTAACGAGCGCAAAAAGCGTCTTATTTGATATTGCCGCTAAAAACGACAAATAGTCGCCGGCCACAATTCGATCGGACGATAAATCCCGCGCCATTAAAATCGACGTATCAATTGGCGCGGGAAAGGCCGCGCGCGCGTTCCAATTTTGCGCTTTGCGGCGGAACGAAAATTTTTCGCGGAAACCGGTTCGCCGTGGTTTCCACGGTGAAAGCATTGCCGGGCAATTTTGCATAAGTCGCGATTTTTGTGTCCCGCGCGCGACTGCGTTTTCTATCGGCGCAATAAAAGTAACGCGACTTTTCTCGGCGGAATTGTTAATTACGGGTTGGGAAAGTTCGAGCGCGTTTCGCGCGGAAAAATGTCGCGCAATATGTGTCATTTTTTGGCGACGCGCGTTGTTGCGCTGAAATAAAAAAAGACGCCCGATTCCAGGTCAACTGGAATAAAAAATGCATTTTAATTGAATGACACGCAAAACGCGGCTGGCAATTAAACTGAATTAACATTTTTTCTTTTATCGGCCCGATCGGGACGCCGGCATCTTAATTGAGTAAACCAGAAGTGAGACGTGTCGTTTTTTAAGTCAATTGGGAATTCGCGGCGTTTTTGCCCAGGCGTAAAAATGGCGTTTCTGGCGAAAAAAGGGCCGAAAAAGTGAACGAGTCAAGTGCCCAAAAGCCCGATTCATCCTTCCGATAGTGTCTTCAATCTCGCTCGTATGCTGAAATTCTGCCGCAATCTTTCATGTAAATCTTGATAACGCGTTTTTACACGGAGGAGGCGCTCCACTTTCTACTGTAACGTTTGCGTCCGAATCACCGAGTTTCTTTGTCTACACGCGCAGCACAAGAAACACCGGCACAATGGATGGATCGGAGACGGGGAGCGGGCGAGAAAAAACGTCGGGAGTAGCGCGACAAAGAGAGGTTGAGGGGGAGGGAGTAAGCGAACGAGAAATTCAGTAATTGTTAATGTCCCCGCGATTATCTTTGCGACTGAAACCGAGTGACGTTGATGTCTTCTTTTTGCCCGGCGAGTTTTACCGACTACCGCGCGGTGCCACTAAATTAAATTGTAATAAGTGATCGTGGCGGGAGGATAATTATACGTTGAAATGACGAGGTAATGATGCTGCTTAGAGCGGGGCGCATTATTTCGGTTTTTTGAGCGCGCGGGTTCAATTGTTTGCGAACTAACTGGACTTGTAATTTCAAAAGAAAGGTTTTTTTAGTGCCAAAATCTTTTCTTGTCTTATTTTTTACGAGCTGCGTGCCAGTTTGGGATTCGGACCATTGTAAGGAAGAACGAAAAATTATATTGTGATTTTTGTTATGAAAAAAGGGGACTGTATTATTTTTGCGAATGAAAATGTTATGATATAATATAAACTGATTCGTGGTTAATTTTAAATGGATTTTGAGTCGAGATAATGCAGTAATTTTCATGAAATAATGTTATTACTTTCATAGAGGTTGTTTTATGAAAATGCGCATCAAATAATTCGCAGAGAGAAATTATAACTTGTTAAATATAAAACGTTTTTGTGATGAAGATTTTATTAATTCAAGACTAACGCTATGTTAAATTTAACATCGACACTGCTTGATTTAACTTCGAGTTAAACTTCGGTTCTACCTTAAATTTACTGAAACTTTATAACACTATTTTTAAGATTGTAAAATTGTTCATGTAAATTGATTTTAGTTTCTTGTTATTTATATACAAAAGTTCGAAGGCAGTAGATCCAGTTGTCTCGCCTTTAGTTGTGATCGTGTAATTTAAATTTCTAAATCAATGTATTTATAAACAATAGTATGAGGTAAGTACTGCTGCAGTCTGTTTTTTCTTTTCAGTTATTTTATTGAACCTGATAAAAATATCTTCGATTTCAAAATTGATTCGAATGAACTCTAAGTTTAATTTCTCAATAACTTTTAAGAATAAATATGAGAAAAATACCGAACATCATGAAATTATTATCTTCTCTTCATTACTGAAATATGATAATCCATGAAACGAATTTCTCTTTGCTTCCTATTATTATTGTGAACCTTATTCGCATTTAGCGGTATCCTAGAATGAGAGCTAAATATATTTATTGATGATATTGTTTCAGATTCAGTAATAAACAAGTCAAATCACAGAAACCGTATCATATCATACCAATTAATATCGTTTATCTAAATAAAGTATGAAACGTCAGACCAATATTATTTTTAGAGAGAAATACATGTCAAAACGAACTTTGTAGTAGCTCTGAATTATTCTCAGACAGAAACTTCGCTTTATTTAAGGCACAAATGTTTCATTATAATTTCTATGTATCATTATACAATTTCACGAATTCCAGAATGCATGAACGTCACTCAACCCACAAAAATGAACCGCGAAACCCGTGGCGGCAGACTCCCAAGTTAATACAGTCTCGGAGTGTCAACTTGCCGCGTCAAACGTGATACATTACACGTCCGCCCTAAAACTTGGTTACACCCCGCGGCAACCAGATTAGCCTGCACCTAACGGAATTCCGCTCCTTTTTTCCACCCAGAAGAAAGTCGTAGAAACTCGGCGACAAAAATGTTCGCCGAATTTCTCGGCGGATCTTTTCTCGCGCAAAAACGGACAAAAATGCGGACCGGCGAGCAGAACCGGCGCAGTGACAGAAAACACCGAGGAACATATTTTCCAGTCTAATAACAGCACAGTTTCGCGATTAGGCCAATCTCGGGAATAACTCGTTCAAGTTCACCGGCGCCGGCGGGACGTCATTTGTGATGTGGAACGCGTCAAAAATGCCGGTTCCGCTCCGAATATGCCGGCGGCCCGTGGCCGCGCGTCGCGCTTTGTTCGCCGCGCGTCCGAAATCGCCGTTTTTGCGGCGCCTCTTCCGCCGTTTCCTTTCGGGCGCGCGGCCGCGGCAGACAATGCGACGCGCGATCCGCAATAACGAGACAAGACCCCCTCCCCCCGCTCTCCTCCGGCGCCGACTGGAGCATTCTCACGTCGCCGGCGTGTCGTATTTTAACGCGGTCTAGTTCTGTCCGCAATTTCGTCCATCGGCTGGCGCTGCGACGCGGCTTTAATTGTTTCTGCGGCGCAGTCCCGAGGGGGGACGGCGAATTCGGACCGCCGGTTTCACGGCCAGACCGCGGCCTAACTGTTCGTCGCATTTTTAGCGCGCGTTAATGAGCAGACACTTTTGCGCTTTTCGCTGGAGGCAGAGCTGCGAAGCAAAGTGTCTTTTTGAGGACGTTTCGGTTGGTGAGACGGCAGTTTAGGGCATTTTTTCTTTGATGGAAGTGGAGGATGATAATGTCGATAGGAATATAGAAATGTAGGAATTTCACTATAAAATCAGGTGTCTTTTTTAAGATGTTTTTCGAGAAAAGACGTGGGAAACGTCTGCAATAAAGATGTTTTCATGAAAAAGTGTCTAAACGTTGTTTTCAAAGACGTTGCCCGTATTAATAAACGACCAATCCCCAACGTATTATTTAAAAAATGTATTCATAGTGTAAAATCTGGTTCTAAAACGTTTTTAAAACGTTTAAAAATGCTCTATCAGCGTGTTATTCTTGTCATTTCCAATGTTTGTCAATGTTTGTTTAAATTAAAAAATGCGTAACTTGAAAATCCTAATTCAATTCATTTTGTTACGATAGAAAAAGGGCAAACTTCAATGTTTCTTCAGACTGAATCTATGAACAATTTTTTAAGACTGAACATTTGTAAATTTGGTTTCAGATAATGTTAACGAATGGATTTCTAGTAACGTTACATCGTATCGAAAGCCAAACTTATTTACACTTTCCATAAATACTTGTACAAGTATTTAAGACAAACAATTTTACTCGAGATTTGTGGGTGCTTGACGATGTAAACAATTTAACGAAGGTTTACGATGAGTTTATATGTAAGCATAATTGTGGTTTTACATAGAAAATAACGTTATAAGAGCGAAATACTGTTAAAATGGTTTCTTACGAAGTAGAGCAGTTTTTAATGGTCAAAGGTATTCCCTTTGCCGCGCTTGAAAGAAAAATTTTCCGGCGATTGGAAATTTTTCATCTATACTTCAAACGAGTCAACGTTAAAGTAAATTTTGTTACATAAACCAACTTGCAAGAACACTGCTGGAATTCGTTTAATTAATTTCTCTTCGACTTTAACATAACCGCAGAATTTGATACTTTTGCGCAAATAAAACTGAAAATATGTTTGCAGTCAAATTAACGTTGTAAAATTACAAAGAAATAAGAAATATTTTATTAATAATTTATTATGTTACTACGTTAGAGTCAGACGACGTACATAATTAAAAAAAGATAATAATTTGCGATTGGTGTGAACATGTTTTATTCTTTTTGAAGTAAAAATTTAATAAATTTAACGAATAAGTTTTAGAAATACTTTAAATGTAAAATCTCACATTATGTCTTGAAAATTTAAGAATACAATCAAATTGATCGGAGTATAATCAAATATTTGAGTTAAGTTTTTTTTTCAAACCAATACCAAATTTATTCTACTTGCAAGGAGAGGTCACAGTAAATAACTCTCAGATGTCATGAAATATGGTAAATTGAATCTGTATGCAAAATAAGTAAATAAAGCCGTAAATTTTAATCGAGCGCCTTTTTTATTCAAGTTATCATATTTCTACTTTTGCGTGTAACCCTTCAGATGTCTATACCTCAAAAGCTGGCATGGCCTTTATTTTGCGTATTTCATTAGCGCGAATAATACAAAATCCGAGCCAACAGAAAAAAACAAAAAAACTGCATATCAGGATGAGCATTTCAAAAGTGATTGTGAATCAAACAAATTTTTTATTGAATATTAGTTTTACATTAAAAAATGTCAAGAAACAAAATTTTCAGCCTTCTACTCACATAGTTATGCGATTTTCAAATTAAATGTGATTTTATACGTGTTTAAATTTGTTTCTCTGATTGCTTTGCAAATATTAACAATATTTCTGAAAAAATGATTTTTCTCTGTATAGTTTTTCGAAGGAATTGTTCAAACGTATTTAGACTTTTACAAATATGAAAACCTTGCTTAAGAATATGGAAAAGTGTGATAGCGTTTGTTCATGGAATCGAACACTTATACAGAGATAAATATTATAGTACAAATTACTAACTGATTAGTAAGCTGGAGATGCGAGTCCGAAATTTTAAAAATTAAAAAAAATTCAAAGTTGTTAACTAATTGAGCAAATCTTAAGTTATTTAGTTTTTCTCAATAAAGTGCAATAAAATTTACTGCACTTTCAATTTAATTCTTTGAATAGTTTTGTAATGTTTCAAGGGGATCTCCAGTTTACTAACTTACCAGTTATGTACTTTCAAAAAAAAAAAAATCAGTAATTTGTAATAAAACGTTTATCTATGTGTAGCTACATTTTCCAATATTTATTTTTAATTCACATTCAGGGTTTAAAGTCAGAGGGTTGTGTGATGTTTCCTTCACTTGTTAGTTTGTTTTACCTAACTCTATACATCAGTTGCCGTTTATGATTAAACCGGAAATCATAACGCACAATCATCTAATCACTATCAGTTTACATTCAAAAATGATCAAAGCATGATCCAAAACGGTCTCATTTTCGGGATGATTAATTATTGATCAATATATGACATTTTTTTACTATATTAATCTCGCAATGTCGAATTATTTAATTGTACAGATTAATATTATTAAATTCAAATAAATACATCTTCAAAGCACAAAATCAAATCCACCTAATAGCCCTCTTCACCCGTATTCTAAAATCCTCATTTCCCTTCATTTCTCTAGTTCATCATAAATCCATCAACTCTCCTCCCATCCATTGCCCCACATGCACGCTTTACATCTCGTCCAGTAACCGTAAAATTCGCGAAACTCAAATTCCGCTCCAATCGCGGAATAATTACATTTTCCCCATAAAAACGCGAGCTTACATATTCGTCATACCAATTGCTGCGCCGTTATGATAATCGGCGTGTTCGCGGATCATCCGAAAATCCTCGAAATTGCAAAACCGCGCCGCTAATCGCCATTTGATGCTGACGCGACATCATGATCCGCAAGAAGTGCTTAAATGTGCCAGCGCTTTTTGCCGGCGGTAACAGTACATGGCGTTGCAATTGCGATCACGCGGTTTGCAACAAAAGCGATTTATTGACCCGCGCCCGTCAATTAGCCAGTCTAATAAAGAGAAAGTCGCGGCGCGCAAAAATTTGTTTGACCGGTTTGTTTCGCGCACAATCCCGCCAACTTTTTGCCGCAACTTCCGTCGCGGATCCATTTAAATAATTCATTTAAATATATATTAAATACATCCGAATAAGACAATGCCACGACCGCAAAGCCCCGACAATGGCCAAACTACTTCGGATTAAACCCAGGCAACTTTGGCAGGATATTTTAGAGTTGAAATTAACTCGCGGACAATGGGAACGGAATTCCCGAGCCCAAAAAGTGCCGGGCTTTAGTCCTTTTCTAAACTTACGATTTATGCGACGCTTTTTCAAGCGCCCGTAGTCAAGACGTGTCGACCCGGGGGTTTGTAAATTCGGTGGTTGCAGTCGGGGATGGCTCGCACGGCCGCTTCGCCCGGTAAATAATTTCGGCAAATCTGTTTTACGGGACGAAGCAGAGCGTTTTGCAATGGCGTATGTTTTTTGGGAGGACCATTTGGGGACGAGGGTTCTTTAAAGATAGGTGTAAAAATAAGTGCTGGAAAAGATCCATTTTTAATAAAGCGGTTTGAAGTGAAAGATTTTGGGCATCGAATTAGAACACATGCAGTGAACTTGTCGAAAATTCCTTGAAAACGAAGATGTATGCGAAGTTTAAGTAAATTTGTTCAAGATTGAATACAATTTTCGTCAAATTTGTCGAAATCTTCGACAGTATTTCGTGAGGTTTGATTAAAAATCCTTTACAAAAAAGTCAAAAAGTGAATTCAGTTATTGTTTATCGTGCGTAAAAATTGATTTGTGTTACGTGTAAAAAACGGAGTGGCGAAAAAACTACATTTATACAATTTTTATATAAAAATTATATAAATGCTATGTTATACAATTTTTACTGCAACTTCGAGAAAATATCTAACTAAATTGGCTAACACATCATGTTTACTGATGCATTTTTGCAAATAATGAAATTTCAATATTTTTCATGTTGAATGAGGCAAAACTACGATATTTAATTTCAAAGGTACAAACTTCTAGTCTATATTACAGAAACCATTGTACTCCAATGTACACATGCAGTGTACATTGCATACTGCATTTCTTAAAAAATAAACTCCCAGCAAAAAACGCCTAAAAGTCGACAAATCAAGTATTCGATGACTAACGATGTTCGGCCAATAGTTTTCCTTCGCTCGCGGCGACTAATGGCGGCCGAGAAAAAGCGTGATAATTTCCGGCGAAAAAGGATCCGCGGGCCGGCTATCTCGGCCTGAAACGATCGCCGCGCCAATCGCCGCGTATCAACGTCTAATCACCATAAACGTCTGAACGGTCGGCGAATAATAACTGCGATTCGGCTGTATATCGGTCAGTTTTTGCCGGGACTGCGCTCCAATTTTTTCGCCCGGCAGAAAACGCGCGCTACGCAAAATAGCGCCGATAATAACAATGCCGCGGGCGACTTGGCGCTGCGATTTCACAAGTCGTAAGAAGCGCCGCGCGCTGATCCACTTGCGCGCGTCCCCGGGCGTGCCTCGGGATTTCGTTTGCCGCGTAGCGCGCGCGATTTACGACCAAGCGCGGTACGTCGGGCAACACGGACGAACATAAATTCGGCGTATTTTTAGATGTGCGAATCGAGGCTAACACGGCCGCAAAGCGACGGCTCATTGGCGTCTTTAAAAACGGTGATTTATTTGCTGAAAATTTCGATACGGTGAACATATGACACATATTGTATCTAACGATGAAATATTCGGGAGCGGCCCAAACATTCCACGAAAATCTCCATTATCGTCCCAGCATTTATTCTATGAGTTTTAATATGAGATTATTCTCCGTGCGGAATTCGACAATTTGGACTAAGAAGAAACTAGTGTCGGGGTGATATATCACTTGTTTTTGTATGTTCATTTAACTTCAGGAAAGCAGCAATATACGTATTGCGAATTCAATGTTACACTCAGCGGTGTAAGTAAAGGTTTTTCTTGCTTGAAAGTTTCAAGGAAAATTAAATCGTAACTCGGAAAATGCACACACTGTACACTGAAAAAATTGAACTATTACCATTACAATGCGGACTATAATGGTAACAGTTCAGAATGTTTAAAGTCTAGACTTAAACGATATGTGCATTTAAATGATGAATGTGAATGGATCGATTAGTATCACGTATCCGAAACACTGATCATTTATATATAAGTGATACATAAATTACAAAGCAGAACAGGAGATAGATAAATATATGTCAGGTAGAGTGATACTATATCACGATTTTAACCTTAAAAACGCTACAGCTCGAGGCTGTAAGATTTTACAGTATAAGAGTATGTACCAAACAGGACAAACTGTTCTGTTAAGTGTCGTTTTCTCACTGTTTACACTATTGTTAACTCCGTTTTGGATTGCGGGTACCTTCTCAAACTTCATACGAAGTCAAATTTGTATTTCGATAACACCCTTTTTACTTTGGATTTTTCACTGTGTGAAGATTTCGATTAACGGCCGGGTCATGCCGTAGATGGAAATATTACTACGAAAATCTTGGCAAGACTTTTCTTTTTGTATAAAATGGATTCGCGGAGAAAATCGTTTTAACTTAAGGCGCTTGTAGTTTACAACAAAGCCTGTTTTCTCGAAAAAAGGAGATTTCTTGGAAGACGCGAGTTTTGCGGAAGTTGAAGGCGGAGAGATTGGGTTGAGTCGGCGATATGTTTGATAAAGAAAATTTGCACTCAAAAATGTATTTCGACGTGGGATCTTACAAACTGGTTTCGTCATACATTTTTACATGTGTAAATAGCACTGGTTTAGAGTTAACAAAATTTTGCATGATTATTTTTTTAGAATTAAAAGTAACAACTAATTACTTATAATTACAAATTATTACAATTACGATAAATCTGGATATATAAATATTCAAATCATATTCAAATAGTATAATAAGTAATGCGATATGGCTATTCAATATTCAATATGAACTTTCTGTTATCAAAAAAAAAAAAAAAATTATAATACATCACATGCCTTACAATTTTCTAAATTATCTGATTTCGTTTGAAAGTTAAAACGTTAAAATCAAACATTTCAATTAAAACCCAAATATCTTTTTACTCAAAATTACAAAAATCAATGTTTGCAAGTAACCACTACAATATTTAATATTTAATATCGGCTTTGCGCGAGCGAGTTTTTAATATCTCCCCAACGTCCCGAAAAATCATTCTTTTGAACTCATCCTACGGGCTTTGACTGGACAGCGTGTCATTACACTTTGTATCAAGTCAAAAGAACAAATCTATGTTAAACCGCAATAATTATTCATATTCTTTTCCAAGTGGGGAGCGAAATAAGAGCGCTCGTGTGTGGCGTTACATTGTATGGAAATCTTTATCGTGTAATTCCCCTGCTACACAGCGGCCGCTTATCTAAAGAAGGTATGTTATATTGTACGCGGCTTTATCCAGATCTGTACACAACATCTATAAGTCTCAACATTATCAGTTCGCCGATTTTTGCAGTGAACGCTTGTTATTACTGTTTCTAAATTACTCGACCTGTGTTATCGTCAGTTAGTCAATCAATCCAGAAGCCAAGTATTCCTAACATTAGTTTCATTTTGCACTAGTTACCTTTCTAACAAGCAATTTTAATTTTTTTGCACAATTGTATCGAATAGCTCTCCACCGAGAAAGTGATTTTTTTGTGTTTCGCGAAGTGTCGTTGAAGCCAGCAATCTCGCACTTCAAGTTCTCGTCCAGTAGTCGAGGTTCGTTACCCCTCACACGACGATGCTCTCACAAGAACATGCCTTTTGAAAAAAACGGCTAATCAATACACCTTCTTCGCTGAAACTCGATCGCGGCTGTTGTTGCATCAATTCAAATTTCAAAGAAGAAGTCGATCCTGCTGGCACGTGCGTGGCTTCTGTCGACTTTACATAGGAAGCCCGTTACGTACGTACGTGCCACGAGAGCCACGTAATCAACGAGCAATAGACGAGTCTCGGTACAAGAAACGCGAATCTCGACAATTGTGACAAATTGGATCGACCGAAAGGCCACACCGGGGCATATGCAGCTACATTTCGAAGTGAAAAAACCTGATTACTGAATTTCACCTGAACGTTTTTACAGTAAGATTTATTTAAAGAAAAATTGTTATTTAGATGAAAAGAAAGATCATCTGCGAATTCCAACTGAAAAAGTGGAACATTGACGGTACCTTAGTTCAAATGGTTTATTAACCATAACAGGATACCAATATTAAATCCTTGGAAAGTTCGGACCAAGTGAAGCAGAAAAACGGAAATCAGAATTCGCAACCGAATTTCGTTCCACTCAAACGGTTCGCGAATCGAGAACAACTTCTTTGTCTGCCTAAACGTATACATCACACTTCAACTGATTCCTCCTAACGAAGAAATCATTCCAAAACTTTTACACCCATCTCTTCTTGTCCAAACGTCTTGCTTCAGCTCCGAAAATTTCTCTCGTTTCATAAAAACAGGACTCTCACTTCAAAAGAAGCGTTTTCATATTTGACATGTGCCAAAAACTGGCCATTAAAAGATTCCCGAAAACCGTCCCTTCGTTCTCGCCAACATATTTCACTGCAAAAGCGTAAGCTTCGCGGACACAAAGTGAGTTATTTGGTATTAATTGGGGAATGCGTCTTTTGATGTAACGACAGCCTGGCGGCGTTTAATTCCGAGCCGCGGAGAAGTCAAATTAACTAATGAGCCTGTTGGGAGCCGAATAAACTGGCTCGACCGAGCTGGGACTTTGAGAGGAAAGTTATGGCTGGGATTGCGAGGCCGGTGTGATGTACGTACGCGTTGTCTGCGCGGGGAAACATTGTGGGAATGTTTCGTTCAAGTGGATTTTAATCAGACGGCGAAAATGAAAACGCCGTAAACGCGCGTTTTGTGGCGCAAGCCATTTAAATAATTGCACGACGATATTTGGACGTTTACAATTATGCACGCGCATGAGTTATGTTTACGCGCGCGCCGTTTTACGCGAATTGTTAATGGCCATTGCCGCGCGGCTTAAC
Source organism: Ceratoteleas bidentatus (assembly GCA_022817645.1). Classification (NCBI taxonomy): domain Eukaryota; kingdom Metazoa; phylum Arthropoda; class Insecta; order Hymenoptera; family Scelionidae; genus Ceratoteleas; species Ceratoteleas bidentatus. The sequence continues at coordinate 26,980 of JABFPB010000824.1, forward strand.
GACACGTTCGCGATATATGTTAATTGATGAGAATTTTACGTCCCGAGCGGACGCTTGACTCTATAACATCTGTGTACCTTGTAGTCCGATCGATTAGATAATTCGGATGGAACGAGGGGATAAGGTGCATAATTTTGAAGGGGAAATTAGAAAAAATTATCTTCCGCGCTAAACGATTTGTAGACGGAGATTAATGAGAATCAAAGACGGGTTCGAGATAAGTAGTATATTTTGTTGCAAATTTCGGTTAATAGTTAGACATAAATCATTGAACATTTCGTAATGGCGGTGTAAGATTTATTGAACACCTCAGTGAAGTTCAGTACACGAGTTCAAGTTTCAAGTGTTAGTTTTGCTTAATAATTGAATTTGATTGACTTAATAAAATATATTAAGTCAGTCAAGAAATGTCCCTAAATATAAAAAGTATTCAACTTTACAAAAATATATTTGGTAAAGTTGAATACTTTTTTATATTTAGGGAAATTTCTCCAAACTTTTTTCCGTGTGGAATGAAAAATGCTTGTGGAGAAGATCTTTTTTGTTTGAATATGGTTTGTAGATCGCCTAACGGTAAAAGTATTTTATTTATAGTAACTTTTCTGACACTTTTTTTATAATTTGTGAATGAGCGTTGAATGATTGTTTTCGAACTCATTTCTAAGAGACGTCACGCTGCAGCCTGTAATGCACCGCTTAACGAAAAAAGCGCCTCGGTCCGGCATTAATTAGAACGCAGTTACTGGCGACGCGCGTTATGTAAAAGACCCGCTATTGTCGTAAGATCGACGATGATTGTAACATTAAAACGCAAACCTGTAATTTGGCTTAACGGTAGTGTCCGCGGCGCAGGTCCGCGTTTCCGAACAATGGCGCCTTTTTAAACGGGTTTTTACAGTTAACTCGCGCATTGATTCGCGTGTTAAACCAGACCTTGCGTCAGTGTGAAATCGTTAATTTGACGAAATCAGATGTTTTGAGTGTTTCGGATTGATTAGACGCTTTAATTTCGAGTATATTATTTGAAGTTGAAATTACAGAACACTCGGATACATACACATTGAATTTGTTATGTTTCATAAATCTCTTTTTTACTATTTTTTCCAAACCTTTGTTTTAATTTTTAAAACCATATTTCTATATTTCTTTAATCGTTAATAACCATATTTCCGTAACGCTAACTAATTCCATTAAAAGTAAGCATGTTGCGAATTCCTCAAGCAAATTTAATATCAGACATTTTGGAGTTAGATCGAGTTACTACCAAAGTATATGTTGGCCTATTATTCAGGACAATAATAGGTAAGTTTGTTTTGTACATTATGTATACATAAATGTATATATATATGTACACATAAATGTACAATTCATTGAACAAACATTTACTTAGTTGGTTTCCAGTTATTAACAATTAGCATCGGTCCAAGTATATGCAAACGCCGTTACAAGGATCAACAAATAAATTTAGCTCGGGTTTTCGAGCCGAGCAGTCTATCGTAAATAAATGTTTAAAATAACCGATCGTTTACCATGGGGAATAAAAGCTGATTATAAATATGCCTTGGAAGAAGCCCGTGTAAAATTACAACGACTGTCGTTGACCACAAACGAGCGACGTTGGGCGGTGTGAAATTGCGTCCAGAATGTGACTTCACGGCCAACCTAAATACCGATATGTAACTTTACACATCTAGCGCAAACGCATGGAATAAGTGCAATCGATTTATTTTCCGTGCGTCAAAAGTAAATTTACAGCTGCATTAATAACCGAGCACACAGCGTTGCGTTTAATAAATTAATGTATCATCAACAAAGCAACCTAAATTTGCAACCTGATTTATCATTTTCATACTCTTCAGTGCACTGAGATGATTTGTTTAGAACAGACAAACCTATATTAACACTTAATCAATTTTCCTTCGTCGATACAAAATATATAACACTGAATATTTCTTTGTAAATGAAATACTATAAAAGATCTGACTTATATTGATGAAATAATTAATACGGAATATAAAGAGAAATTTTATTTTTGATTGACTTTATTACAAATTTTGTTATTTCCAGTAAAAGAATTATGCTTCAGAATAACTGTTATGAGAACAGCTGATAAATATGTATGATAAATTCGACGCAAAAGTTTTATTATTACGTTGTGCTGTCAATTATTTAGAGATTTTATTAAATTGAAATCAAAAGCAAATATAGCTAATATCGGTATGTTTAATAAAAAGACCCTATCAAAAAGAAAAAGACCCTATCAAAAAGAAAAAGTTACAATTGGAACGAGTTGTTTTTGTCTTTCTAAGTCCTTTAAGCATGGTTCGCCTCATTCTAGTCACGATTACTTCAATTTATTTGTTAACCCTAAATATAACTTCACAACATCCATTTAAATTCAAACCGATTCAACGACCGATTTAAATTCTGTCCCACAGCAGTAAAATCCTTCGGATAAACTTTACAATGTCATTGTTAGGTACAACAATAAAAAGACACTCAAATTTTCTAATTATTCTAACCCACTTTGTATAAAATAGTCAACATTAATCTACTTTTTGGACATACTTTACTGCAGCGTGAGTGTTACAAATAGCGAATCAATTATTCTCTATTTCAGTCTCGTTCATTGTCCAATTCAAAAGCTCTTTGCTAAGTAAAAAGTAACACATACTTTTTACTTAGCAAACAGACATTGTCTCTTTCAAGCGCAACTCTTTACTCGCTGTAACGTTATATCCTTATAATTCCGATTTTATTTCTTCCCCGACACTGTTGGCCGCAATTCAATATCGTCGGTTGCCCAAGCGCCGATTATTTTACAGCGAAAAGTTGATTTCAATTTGCAATTAATGCACTTTCTCCAACAATGCGTCACGTCTCCCACGACCACAGAAAAATTGCCGGTAATTAAAGCCCGCCGTGGAAAAAATCGGCGCAACCGCGCCACTCCCTGCCGATTCCTAAATGAAGCCGTGGAAATTGCCGCACTTTGTTTTCCCGCTGTCCGTTTAATAACGAGCCATGCCAATGCGATAACCGGCCGATCGCAAATCAAACGTCGCCGATCCGCGTTGCGTGACGGAAAAAAGTAATCCGATCGTCCCGAGTAATCGATTATGATTAATCCGTCGAGCCACGAAATTAGCCCGTCGTAACGATCGTGACGCAATAATGATAACCGACTTTCTATGCCGATTCTAATGGCTTCTCGGTATCGGCTGCTTTCGATTTCGAGGCGAACGATAGGGAACGCTGCGCGGCGGAAAAAGAAGTGCGCGACAAAAAAAAGGAAGATTTGTTAATAGCCGGACAAGCGACGTCAATCCTCGTTCACGTCACGTTTGTCCGCGCGCTACCTTATTAAGCGGCGAAACGCCGTTATTAGCGCGCGCGGCTGCCGATCGTCTTTTCCCCGCGCGGAAAATGATTTAGAAAGGGAAAAATCGCGCGCAATTGCGCAAAGCCCGCCGATTGTTTGCGCCGATCACGTGAACCGACGAATTTACAAGTTAAATGCCGTGGGGGTTTGCACGGCGGGCTTTATTGTTCCAGCCGCGCGGACTACGCATCCGGCTTTAATTGCTATATTGTATGGAAAAATGCGGGAGCAATCGGCCGCGCGATTCGGTGTTTGTTCACCGCGCTTTTCGCTCGAGCTTTTCCGTGTCGCTTTTTTTCTATCTACGCTTTGTTTGACGGGTTGCGCCGGATTCTATGGGTTTGATGAGGCGGCATTTGAGGTTTGCTTTTTTAGGGGTAATCGCGGAGTTGATTACAGCGAGGGGACAGAGATTTCACGCGCAATTTGTATTGGAGATTCAGCTTTTTATACGGGTCGCAAACTATTGTTAGAAGCTGAAATAGAATATTTTTGGACGAGCAGTTTGGGGGTGCATACAATAAATCTTTTTATTAAAAAATTTTTTTTAGATTACAGAAATACAGATTAGTTGTCTGAACTAAATCACTAAATTGCTTCAATTCTACACCCAGAATATCCGACTGTTGCGAAGTGCGCATGCGCGCTGGTCGGAAATACACTCTTAGAAATTTCCTATTGTCACAGCAAGAATCCTTCTGTGAGAGAAGGAAAATCACTTCTTTAACAAT